>JAZHEH010001500.1:0-18733 GCA_036589455.1 Ateles fusciceps
ACCCAGAGGAAACATATCTTTGAAACTGCTTTGCTGTTTGTCCGTTCAACTCAGAGAGTTGAAGCTATGTTTTGATTCAGCAGCTCAGAAACATACTTGGTGTAGAATCTGGAAAGGGACATTTCAGACTGATTGGAGGCCTAGGGTTAAAAGACAAATATCTCACAATAAAGACTAAAAGGAAGCTATTTGTGAAACTGCTTTGCAATGTGTGCATTCACCTTCCAGAGTTTAACTGATGCTTCTATTTATCACTTTGGAAACACTCTTTGTGTAGGTTTAAAAAACAGATATTTCCAAAAAATCCCTGGCCTAAGGGAGAAAACCAGAGAAAGACTGACTTTGAAACTCAGAGAGTTGAACCTATGTTTTGTGTCAACTGTTTAGAAACACACTTTGGGAAGAATCTAGAAAGGGTCATTTCAGACAGAATGGAGGTCTATGGTGAAAAGGTAAATATCTCACAATAAACACTAAAAGGAAGCTATTTGTGAAGCTGCTTTGCAATGTGTGCATTCACCTTCCAGAGATTAACTGATGTTTGCATTCAGCAGCTTAGACACACTCTTTGTGTAGAATTTAAAAAGAGATATTTCCAAGGAAACCCCAGTCTATGGGAAAAAACAGAACGACTGGCTTTGCAATTAAGAGGAAAGATATCTTTGAAACTGTTTTACTGTGAATCTGTTCAACTCAGAGAGTTGAACCTATGTCTTGTTTCAGCAGTTTAGAAACACACTTCATGTAGAATCTACAAAAGGACAATTCAGACTGAGTGTAGGCCTATGTTGAAAAGACAAACATCTCACAATAAAGACAAAAGGAAGCTATTTGTGAAAATTATTTGCAATGTATGCATTCACCATCCAGCGTTTAACAGATGTTTGTATTCAGCAGCTTTGAAGCACTCTTTGTGTAGAATCCAACAAACAGATATTTTCAAAGAAACCGCAGCCTATGGGAAAAACCAAAGTGACTGGCTTTGAAACCAAGAGGAAAGATATAATTGAAACTGCTTTGCTGTGTGTCCGTTCAACTAAGTGAGTTGAACCTATGTTTTAAATCAGACATTTAGAAACCCACCTCATGTAGAATCTAGCAAGGGATATTTCAGAGAGAATAGAGGCCTATGTTGAATATACAAATATCTCACAATAAAAACTGAAAGGAAGCTATTTCTGAAACTGCTTTGCAATGTGTGAATTCCCCTTCCAGAGACTAACTGATGTTTGTATTCAGCAGCTTAGAAACACTCTATGTCAATTCAAAAAAGGATATTTCCAAGGAAATCTCAGCTTATGGGAAAAAACAGAAAGACTGGCTTTAAAACCCAGAGGAAAGATATCTTTGAAACTGCTTTACTGTTGGCTACTCTACTCAGAGAGTTGAACCTATGTTTTGATTCAGCAGTTTAGAAACATACTTCGTGTAGAATCTAGAAAGGGACATTTCAGACTGAATGGAGTCCTATGGTGAAAACACAAATATCTCACAATACAAGCTATAATATAGCTATTTGTGAAAAAATTTGCAATGTGTGCATTCTCCTTCCAAACTTTAACTGATATTTGTATTCAGCAGTTTAGAAACACCCTTTTTGTAGAATCTAAAATCAGATGTTTACAACAAAACCCGGACCTATGGAAACAACCAAAAAGACTGGCATTGAGACCCAGAAGAAAGATGTTTTGGAAACCACTTTGCTGTGTGTCCATTCAACTCGGAGAGTTAAACCTATGTTTTGATTCAGCAGTTTAGAACCACACTTCGTATTGAATCTAGAAAGGGAAACTTCAGACTTAATCGAGGCCTATGATGAAAAGACAGATGTCTCACAATAAAAACTAAAAGGAAGCTATTTGATAAACTGCTTTGAAATGTGTGCATTCACCTTCCAAAGTTAAACTGATGTTTGTATCCAGCAGGTTAGAAACATTCTTTGTGTAGATTTTAAAAACAGATATTTCCCACGAAACCCATGCCTATGGGAAACAACAGAAAAACTGTCTGTGAAACCGAGGAAAGATATCATTGAACCTGCTTTGATGTGTGTCTGTTCAACTCTGAGAGTTGAACCTATGTTTTTATTCGGTAGTTTTGAAACACACTTCGTGTAGAATATAGAAATGGACATTTCACACTTAATGGATTCTATGGTGAGAAGACAAATATTTCACAATAAAAACTAAAAGGAAGCTATATGTCAAACTGCATTGTAATGTGTACATTCACATTTCAGAGTTTAACAGATGTTTGTACTCAGCAGCTTAGAAACACTCTTTGTGTAGAATCTAAAGACAGACATTTTCAATGAAACCCCTTCCTATTGGAAAAATCTGAAAGACTGGTTTTGAAACCCAAAGGAACGTTTCCTTTGAAACTGCTTTCTGTGTGTCCATTCAACTCAGAGAGTTGAACCTATGTTTTGATTCAACAGTTTAGAAACACACATCGTGTATAATCTAGAAATGGACATTTCAGACGGAATGAGGGATTATGGTGCAAAGACAAATATCTCCTAATAAAAATAAATTGAAGCTATTTGTGAAACTATGTTGCAATGTGTACATTCGCCTTCCAGAGTTTAACTGATGTTTGCATTCTGCAGCTACTAAACACTCTTTGTGTAGAATTTTAAAAGATATTTCCAACACAACCCCAGTCTATGGGAAAAACCAGAAAGACTGGCTTTGAAAACCAGAGTAAAGGTATCTTTGAAAATGCTTTTCTGTGAGTCCGTTCAACTCAGAGAGTTGAACCTATGTTTGGATTAAGCAGTTTGGAACCACACTTCGTGTAGAATCTAGAAAGGGACATTTCAGACTGAATGGAGGCCTATGGTGAAAAGACAAATACCTCCCAATAAAAACTAAAAGGAAGCCATTTGTGAAACTGCTTTGCAATGTGTGCATTCACCTTCCAGAATTTAACAGATGTTTATATTCAGCAGCTTAATAACACTCTTTGTGTAGAATGTAAAAACAGATCTTTCCAATGAAACCCCAACCTATGGGAAAAACCAGAAAGACTGACTTTGAAACCCAGAGGAAAGATATCTTTGAAACTCATCTGGTGTGTGTCTGCTCACCTCTGAGAGTTGAACCTATGTTTTGATTCAGCAGTTTAGAAACACACTTCATGTAGAATCTAGAAAGGAACATTTGAGACACAACGTAGGTCTATGGTGAAAAGACAAATTCTCACAACAAAAAACAAAAGGAAGCTATTCATAAAACTGTTTGGCCATGTGTGCATTCACCTTCCCGAGTTTAACTGATGATTGAATTCAGCAGCTTAGAAACACTCATTGTGTAGAACCTAAAAACAGATATATCCAACAAAACCCTGGTGTATGGGAAAAACAAGGAAGACTGACTTTGAAACCCATAGGAAATGTATCTCTCAAACCGCTTTGCTATGTGTTCCTTCAGTTCAGAGAGTTGAACAAATGCTTTGATTCAACAGTTTAGAAACACACTTCGTGGTTTATCCTGAAAGGGACATTTCAGACTGAATGGAGGTCTATGGTGAAAAGAAAAATATCTCACAACAAAAACTAAAAGGAAGCTCTTTGTGAAACTGTTTGCAATGTATGCATTCCCCTTCCAGATTTTAACTGATGTCTGTTTCCAGCAGCCAAGAAACACTCTTTGTGTAGAATCTAAAAACAGAAATTTCCAACGAAACCCTGGCCAATGGGAAAAACAAGAATGACTGGCTTTGAAACCCAGAGGAAAAATATCTTTGAAACTGCTTTCTGTGTATCCATTCAACTCAGAGAGTTAAATCTATCTTTTGATTCAGCAGTTGAGAAACACACTTAGTGTAGGATCTAGAAATGGAAAATTCAGACTGAAATTATACCTATGGTGAAAAGACAAATAAATCACAATAAAATCTAAAAGGAATCTAGTTGTGAAACTGATTTACAATGTGTGCATTTACCTTCCAGAGTTTAACTGATGTTTGTATTCAGCACATGAGAAACTACCTTTGTGTAGAATCTGTAAACAGATATTTCCAATGAAGCCCTGGACTATGGAAAAACCAGAAAGTCTGGCTTTGAAACCCAGATGAAAGACATCTTTGAAGCTGCTTTGCTGTGTCTCCGTTCAACTCAGAGAGTTGAACCTATGTTTTGATTCAGCAGTTTGGAAACACACTTCGTGTAGTGCCTACAAAGTGACATTTCAGACTTAATGGAGTCTTATTGTGAAAAGACAGATGTCTCACAAAAAATACTAAAAAGAAGCTGTTTTAGAAACTGCTTTGCAATGTTTGCAATCACCTTCCAGATTTTAGCTGATGTTTATATTCAGCAGCTTAGAAACACTCTTTGTGTAGAATCTAAAAACAGATTTTTCCAACGATATGCTGGCCTATGGGAAAAACAAGAAAGACTGGCTTTGAAACCCAGAGGAGTGTAAAGGCGAGAGAAGTGAGAACCATCTTATTTGAGGTCAGTGGGCAGCCTTCCTGCAGGTGGACAGTGAGCAGTTTTGAGGCTTTTGTTCATGGCTGGGGGGTGTGATCATCTTGGTCCTATAAAAACGGCTGCTCAGTACGGGCAGGTGAATGAAACCCATGCTAGTCCAATGCAGCTCCTTCCCCCACGTTGGCCAGGAATTTACAAATGCCAGCTAGAACCGCCAGGAAAACGACTGACGACCGGCCATGTGACCCAGGCAGACACATGGGGGAGAAGCTTAGCAAAAGAGAGGCCATCGTGCAAGAATCCTACTTCTGGCCCACAGGGTACACACATCGCATCACACGCACACACGCATACATGCACACAGGCACACACAGATGCAGAGAGTGATAAAAGAGTGTGGGAAAAGAAGAGAGATAAACCAGAGAGAGACATCTAGGTGCACACACACAAACAACACCCCTTCCACACACACAGACACACAGCAGTTTCAGAGTATCACTCACCCCCAGGCAGCCTTTGAAGCTGCAGGGTTTGTTGTCCACCACTAGAACCCTCGGGTGAGACAGCAGCCCAGGGGCATACAGGCAGAGGTGTCCTGGAGATGACAAGGTCATGACACTTGGGGAGACTCACCTGTACACTGTAGGCACAGGCTTGAGACTGAGATTTTGTGCTGCTCCCCCACACTCCCTCTGCCTGCGGTTTCTTCCTCCTGGCCCACCTTCAGCGTCCTGGCCTCCAGAGACTATTATGTGGATGTCCTGGCAAGGAGGTGCCTGAGTCACATTCCTGACACACTGCCACAAGGGCCTCCTCCTTTGTGACATCTCAGGAACCCATCACCGGGGCAACCATGAACGTCACTATGACCCGAGGAGCAGCCCATGCTTCACGCAAGTGCACTGGTGAGGCGGACTCAACTCCCGCCTCACTCTGAAAAGTCAGGTTGAGAACCGTTTACGAAATGGCTGTGGAGAGGTGGGGCCAGAGAAAGTGGTGTCAAAAGCGGCAGGTTTGTTGAGGGCTGGAAAAGGGGCATGCTAAAGACCAGAGTATGGTCCAACCCATAGGACTCGTGTCCTCAGGTCCTCCACGAGCGAGCGGTCTTTTGCTTCGGCTCCCGGTGGATGAGCAGATTCAGGGCGACCAATAGGCTCTTTGGACTCCTCCTCGGATCCCGTTCTGAAGGTAAGTGGGAATGGGATTACAATGGAGAGAGGCAGGAAGGCCCTAGCTGGGGCTCAGAAAGATTCCATTTGCCCTAAGACATGGTGTCCCCACCCCACCACCAACCAGGTTCCCCCGAGGCAACATTTCCTGAACCCAACAACACTTAATTCCTTTGGCTCACTCCCTGGCATCCATGGCAGCCAAAAGATTCAGTGCTTGAAGGCACTTTCCCCAGGAGCAGAGGAGGCACTCAAGAATGAGAAAGAAAGGGAAGGTGAATTGCAACACCACCTTGTTTTTTTTTTTTGGTGAGGGCAAAGCACAGCCAGACAGCCATACAGTGGCACATGGAGACCAAGAGAGCATCCCTGTCCCATACGGGAATGGAAGCCCAGAACTCCATGAACATCACACCTCTCAATCATTCTGAAACAGGTTTTGAGGGGGAAGTGGACATGAGACGCCTCCCCCACAAAGTTTCCCCTGCTGTACTGGGGAGTGTTCTTGTTGAAGACACTGAGGCAGACCAATAATCCTCTACAGAGAAAGAGGGAGGACAGAGCCTAGGCCAGAGTCCAGGCCAAATACAGCACAATGCCACCTCCAGGGCCATCAGGGTTGGGGGGAGTGCCAAACAGTTGACTTGGCCAGAAAGGCCAGAATTGGAGTGACAGATTCTTGCCACTACCCGCACTTGGCACCCTATTCTGGCCCTGTGTCGATCTGTGGCTAGATTTCTCAGTGAGGACAAAGGCCAGAGATGTGAGAATCATCTCTTTGATGTCAGTGGGCTGCCCTCCTGCAGGTGGACAGTGAGCTGTTGTGAGGCTTTTTTCCATGGCTGGGGTGTGTGATCATCTTGGTCCTCAAAAAGTGATCGCTCAGAATGGAAAGATGACTGAAATCCATGTTGGTCCATCACTGCTGTCTCCCAACATTGCCCAGGCCGTCAGGAATGCAAGCTTTATCCACCGGGGAAACGACTGACCGCTGGCCACGCAACCGAGAGATGCAGGGAAAGTCTCAGCAAAAGAGAGGCTGTCATGCAAGAAATCTCTCCCAGGCTCACAGGGCACATGCGTCCCAAAAAGACACACACACACACATACACACACACAGATGAAGGGAGTCAGAAAGGAAGGAGCATGAAAGAAAGAGAGAGAGAAAAAACAGAGAGAGACATACAGGAGCACACATACAAAAAACATCCCTTCCACACACACAGACACACAGCAGTGGCACAGTATCATTCACACCCAAGTAGCCCCTGAAGCTGCAGTGTTCTGTTGTCCACCACTGTGACCCTTGTGTGAGAGAGCCACTCACGGGCAAACAGGCAGAGGTGTCCTGGAGATGACCAGGGCATGACATTTGGGGGAGACTCACTTTTACACGGTTGGCCCAGGCCTGAGACTGGGACTCCAAGCTGCTCTCCCGGTGATCTCTCTGCCTGAGGTTTCTTCCTCCTGGCCCACCTATCACTAATCCTGGTCTCTGGAGACTATCTTTTCCAGAGACTATCCTGTGGACGTCCTGGTGAGGAGGGGCCTAAGCCCCATTCCTGAAACACTGCCACAGGAGGTTCCTCCTTTGTGAAATCTCGGGAACCCATCACCAAGGCAATGGTGAACATCACTATGACCCAAGGAGCAGCTCATGCTTAGTGCATGAGCACTGGCAAGGTGGAGTCAAATTGTGCCTGGTTCCTGGAAGTCAGGCTGCATTACCTTTAAGAACGGGCTGTGGTGGAGTTGGTGGCAAAGAAAGCTGCAGCGAAAGCAGCAAGTTTGGGGGAGGCCAGGGGAAGGGGGTGTGCGAGACATCAAGTCACGGTCAAACCCATAGGACTCATGTCCTCAGGGCCTCCAAGAGTGAGCAGTCTTCTGCTTTGGCACCCGGTGGAAGATGAGATTCAGGGCACCCAATGGGCTCTCTGGACTCCTCCTCAGATCCCATTTAGATCACACCTGGGGGAAGCCAAAATGGGATTACAATGGACACAAGCGGGAAGGACCTCGCTGGGTCTCAGAAAGATCCCATGGGCCCCAAGGTGTGGTGTCCCCACCCTGCCACCCATCAGGTACACATCATGCAACCTCCCATGCACCCAAGAAAACCCAATCCCTTTGGCTCGCTCCCCTGGCATCTGTGGCAGCCAAATGATTCAGTTCTTGAAGGCACTTTCCCCCAGGAGCAGAGGAGCTGGATGGCAATCAAAAATGAGACAGTAAGGGCAGGTGAATTGCAACACTGCCTTGTGGAGAGGGCAAATGCCAGCCAGGCTGCCATCCAGTGGCACATGTTGACCGAGAGAGCATCCTTGTCCCACACGGGGATGGAAGCCCAGAGCTCCAGGATCATTGCACCTGCCCAATCATCCAGAAGTAGATTTGGATGGGGGAAATGGACATGAAACAGCTCCCCCACGAAGTTTCCCCCCTGCTGGACTGGGGAGTGTTCTTTGTTGAAGACACTGAGGCAGACCAAGAAGGCTTTACACAGAAAGAGGGAGGACAGAGCCTAGGCCAGGTTCCAGGCCAAATACAGCCCAATGCCACCTCCATGGGCATGAGGGGGGAGTGCCAAACTTTTGATTTTTCCAGAAAAGTCCAGGGTTGAAGTGACAGAGATGCTTGTCACATCCCATTCTTGGCACCCTGTTCTGGCCCTGTGTAGATTTGTGGCTAGATTTCTCAGTGAGGGCAAAGGCTAGATAAGTGAGAAATATCTTTTTGGGGTCAGTGGGCAGCCCTCCTGAAAGTGGACAAGTAGCTGTGATGAGACTTTGTCCATGGCTGGGGGTGTGATCATCTTGGTCCTAAGAAAGAAACCACTCAGAATAGGGGGGTGACTGAAGGACATGCTGGTCCATCACTGCTCCCTCCCCACATTTCCCAGGCTTTCACAAACGACAGCTGGAACCAGTGGGGAAAAAGACTGATGACTGGCCATGCAACCCAGGCATAGATTCGGGGGAGAGGCTCAGCAAAAGGGAGGCCATCGTGCAAGAAACTGTCCTTTCAATGCATAGGGCACACACGTCCCAACACACACACACACATACACACACACAAAAACACACACAACATGTACACACACAGACGCAGGGAGTCAGAAAGAGAAGGAACACTAAAGAAAAGAGAGAGAATCCAGAGAGAGACATACAGGCTCAAACACACAAAAAACACGCCTTCCACACATACAGACACACAACAGTGGCACAGCATCACTCACCCTCAGGTGGCCCCTGAAGGTGCAGGGTTCTGTTGTCCACTACTAGGACTCCTTGGGTGAGAGAGCAGCACACGGACACACAGGAAGTGGTGTCCTGGAGATGACCAGGGAATGCCATTTTGCAAGACTCACCTGTACGCCGCTGGTGCAGGCCTGAGCCTGGGATTCCATTCTGCTCCTCAAAGCTCCAAATGCTTGAGGTTTCTTCCTTCTGAACCACCTTTGGTGAATCCTGGCCTCTGGATAATATCCTGTGGATGTCCTTTTGAGGAGAGACCTGAGCCCCATTACTGACACACTCGCACAGGGGGTCCTCCTTTGTGACATCTCGGGAACCCATCACCGGGGAAAAGGTAAACTTCACTGTGATCCGAGGAGCAGCTCGTACTTCGTGCATATGCACTGGTGAGGAGGATTCGACTTGCACCTGGCTCTGGGAAGTTGGGCTGTGGCCCCTTTAAGAAATGGATGCAGCAGAGTTGGCATCGGCGGAGAAATCTGCTGTGAAATCCGTAGGTTTGGGGAGGCCAGGGAAAGGGGCGTGCGAGAGACCAAGCCACGGTCAAACCCATGGGACTCGTGTCCTCAGGGCCTCCAAAAGCGAGTGGTCTTCTGCTTTGACTCCTGGCGGAACATGAGATCCAGGGCGCCTGATGGGATCTCCAAACTCCCCCTCCAATCCAATTTAGGATCCAATATGGGTAAGCTGAAATGGGATTAAAATGAAAAGGGATGAGAAGGAACTCGCTGGGGCACAGAAAGATCCCATGGGCCCCAAGGCATGGTGCCTAACTTGCCACCCTGCAGGTACCCCTGTCACAACCTCCCCAGCACCCAGCACAACCCATCCCTTTGGCTATCTCCCTGGCATTCATGGCAGCCAAAAAGGTTCAGTGCTTGAAGTCACTTTCCCTAGGAGCAGAGGAGCCAGATAGCCCTCAAGAATGAGAGAGGAAGGGCAGGTGAATCACGACCTTGCCTTGTGGAAAGGGTAAAGGTCAGCCAGGAAGTCACTGAGTGGAACATGGAGACCTAGAGAGTGTTCCTGTCCCACACGGGGATACAAACCCAGAGCTCCACAATCATCACACCTCTCTAATCATCCAGAAACAGATTTGGAGGGGGAAACAGACATGAAACGCATCCCCCACCAAGTTTCCCTTTGCTGGACTAAGGAGTGTTCTTTGTTGAAGACACTCAGGCAGACCAGGAAGCCTCTAGGCTTCTCAGAAATGCAGCAGAAAGAGAAAGAGGGAGAACTAGAGCCTAGGCCAGAGTTCAGGCCAAATACAGCACAATGCCACCTCCATGAGCTTCCAGATGGGGAAGTGCCAAACGGTTGACTTGGCCAGAAAGGCCAGCTTTGGAGTGACAGAGATGCTTGCCACATCCCATTCTTGGCGCCGTGTTCCCACCCTGTGTTGATTTGTGGCTAGTTTTCTCAATGAGGGTAAAGGCGAGAGAAGTGAGAACCATCTTCCTTGAGGTCGATGGACAGCCCTCCTGCAGGTGGACACTGAGCTGTGGTAAGGGTTTTGTCCATGGCTGGAGGTTTAATCATCTTGATACTAAGAAAGAAGCCACTCAGGGTGGGGAGGTGACTGAAACCCATGCTGGTCCAACGCAGCTCTGTCCCCCACGTTGTCCAGGCCTTCAGAAAAGCCAGTTGGAACCGCTGGGGTAAGGTCTGATGACCGGCCACACATCCCAGGCAGAGACAAGGGGAGAGGCTCAGCAAAAGAGAGGCTGTTGTGCAACACTGCCTTGCGGAGAAGGCAAAGGCCAACCAGGCAGCCATCATTGGGGCACAGAATAATCCCAGGGTCCTCAAGTCATGGTGCCCACACCACCAACTGGCAGATAACCCTGAGGCAATCTCCCCTGCACCCAGCAAAACCCAATCCCTTTGGCTCACTCCCTGGCATCTGTGGCAGCCAAAAGACTCAGTGCTTGAAGGCACTTTTCCCCCAGGAGCAGTGGATATGGATTGCCCTCAAGAATGAGAGAGGAAGGGCAGGTGAATTGCAACACTGCCTTATGGAGAGGGCAAAGGCCTGTGTGAGAGAGAAACCAGAGAGAGACATACAGGCACACACACACAAACAACACCCCTTCCACACACACAGACACACAGCAGTGGCAGAGTATCACTCATCTCCAGGCAGCCCCTGAAGCTGTATGTCACTCTGTGGTTTCTCTCTCTGTTTCCCGGTTTCTGAGCCTGGAGCCAGGCGGGAGTCGAGTACACCTCAATAGCGCCCATGCGCGAAGCATGAGTGGCTCTATGGGACAGAGTGATATTCACTGTTGCCCCGGTGATGGGTTCCTGAGACTACACAAAGGAGAAGCCCCTGTGGCACTCTGTCAGGAATGGGGCTCAGGCCCATACTCACCAGGACTCCCACAGGATAGTGTCCCGGAAGAAACTTCAGGGAAAGTGAGTGCCGGGGGAGCAGTGGGGGAATCCCAGTTTCAGGCCTGCACTGATGGTGTACAGGTGAGTCTCTCCAAATACCGTGCCCTGATCATCTCCAGGACACCTCTGCCTGTGTGCCCATGGGTTGTTCTTTCACCCGAGTGTCCTAGTGCTGGACAATGGAACCCTGCAGCTTCAGGGGCAGCCTGGTGGTCAGTGATACTCTGCCACCACTGTGCCTCTGTGTGTGTGGAAGCGGTGTTTTTTTGTGTGTGTGCCTGTCTGTCTCTCTGGTTTCTCTCTCTCTTCTCTCCCACTACCTCTCTTTCTGACTTGCTGCGTCTGTGTGTGAGCTCATGTGTGTGTGTTGGTATGCCTGTGCCCTGTGCGCTGGTGGGCCGTTTCTTGCACAAAGGCTTCACTTTTGCTAAGCCTCTCTCCCGGCTCTGCTTGGATCACGTGGCCAGTCGTCAGTCGTGCCCTGGCGGTTCCAGCTGGCGTTTGTGAATGCCTCGGCAACTTGGGGGAGGTAGCTGCTTCGGACCAGCATGGGTTTCAGTCACCTCCCTATACTAAGCGGCCTCTTTCTTAGGACCAAGATGATCACACCACCCAGCCATGGACAATAGCCTCACCACAGCTCACTGTCCACCTGCAGGAGTGCTGCCCACAGACCTCAGAGAAGATGGTTCTCACTTCTTTTGCCTTTGCCATCATTGAAAAATGTAGCAAAAGCTCGACACAGGGCCAAAACAGGACGCCAAGAACAGGATGTGGCAAGCATCTCTCACTCCAACGCTGGCCTTTCTGGCCAAGTCAATCATTTGGCACTCCACCAACCAGGATGCCTGTGGAGGTGACATTGTGCTGTATTTGCCCTGGAATCTGCCCTAGGCTTCATCCTCTATCTTTCTCTGTAGAGGCTTCTTGGTCTGGCTCAGTGTCCTCAACAAAGAACACTCTGCAGTCCAGAAGGGGGGAAACATCATGGGAATGTGTTTCATGTCAGTTTCCCCCTCCAAACCTGTTTCTGGATGATTGGGCAGGTGCGATGATCATGGAGCTCTGGCCTTCCATCCCCTTGTGGGACAAGGATGCTCTCTCAGTCCGCATGTCCCCCTTGATGGCTACCTGGTTGGCCTTTGCCCTCTCCACAAGGCGGTATGGCAATTCACCTGCTCCTACTCTCTCATTCTTGAGGGTCATCCAGCTCCTCTGCTCCTAAGGAAAGTGCCTTCCAGCACTGAATCTTTTGGCTGCCATGGATGTCAGGGGCCGATCCAAAGGGATTTGGTTTTGTTCTGTACAGGGGGAGGTTGCATCAGTGGTACCGGCAGGGTGACGGCGTGGCAATACCATGCATTGGGGCCCATAGGATTTTTCAGAGCCCCAGCGAGGTTCTTTCCCCCTCTCTCCATTGTAATCCCTTTCCTGCTTCCCCCGGGCATGATCTAAATGGGATCCGAGGAGGAGTCCCGAGAGGCCATTGGACTCCCTGAATTTCACCGGAAGCTGAAGCAGAAGACTGCTTGCTCCTGGAGGGCCTGAGAACATGAGTCCTATGTGTTTGACCACGGGTTGGTCTCACGCATACCTCTTTCCCAGGCTTCCCCAATCTCACAGCTTTTGCCACCGCTTTCTCAGCTGCCACCTCCGCTACAGCCATTTATTAAATGGGCAGCAGCCTGACTATTCACAGCCCAGCGGCAGTTGAGTCTGCCTCACCAATGCTCATGCAAAAAGCACGAACTGCTCCTCGGGTCATCGTGAAGTTCACCATTGCCCCGGTGATGAGTTCCTGAGATCTCATAAAGGAAGAGCCCCCTGTGGCAGTGTGTGAAGAATGGGGCTAAGGCCCCTCCTCACCAGAATGTCCACAGGATTGTCTCCAGACAGGATAGTCTCCAGAGGACAGGATTCATGGAAGGTGGACCAGGAGGATGAAACCTCAGATCAAGGGAGAACTGGCAGAGCAGAGTGGAATCCCAGTCTCAGCCCTGTGCCGATGGTGTACATGTGAGTCTCCCCCAAATGTGGTGCCCTGGTCATCTCCAGGACACCTCTGCCTATGTGATCATGTGCTGCTCTCTCACCCGATGGTCCTAGTGGTGGACAAGAGAACACTGAAACTTCAAGGAGTGCCTGGGGGGTGAGTGATACTGTGCCACTGTTGTGTGTCTGTGTGTGGAAAAGGTGATGTTTGTGTGTGTGTGCCTGAATGTCTCTCTCGGATTTCTCACTCATTTCCTTCCCCCCCCCTCCATCTCTTTCTCACTCTTGGCATCTGTGTGTGTCTGTGTGAGTGTCTGCTTTTGTGTTTGTGTGTGTTAGCACGGGTGTGCCCTGTGTGCCAGATGGCAGTTTCTCCCAAACTCTCTCAGTCTTCTTGTGCCACTGGATGGCTGCAAGGAAGTCCTTCACCCTCTCCACAAGGCTGTGTTACAATTCAGCTGCTTTTCCACTCTCATTCCTGAGGGCCAATCGGCTACCCTGCTCCTGGGAACGTGCAGTCAAGCACTAAATATTTTGGCTGACACTCTTTCTCTAGAATTTAAAAACAGATATTTCCGAGAAAGCCCTGGCCTATAGGAAAAACCACAAAGACTGGCTTAGAAACTCAGAGGAAAGATATCTTTGAAACTGTTTTATGTTATGTCAGTTCAACTCAAAGAGTTGAACCTATGTTTTGATTCAGCAGTTTAGAAACACACTTGGCATAGATTTTAGAAAGGGACATTTCAGACTGAATGGAGGCCTAGGGTGAAAACACAAATTTCTCAGATTAAAAACTAAAAGAAAACTATTTCTGAAATTGTTAGCAATGTGTGGATTCACCATTCAAATATTAACAGACGTTTGTATTCTGCAGCTTAGAAACACTGTTTGTGTAGATTTTAAAAATAGGTATTTCCAATGAAACCCCAGTGAATGGGAAAAACCAGAAAGACTCTCTTGGAAACTAAGAGGAGAAAGACTCTCTTGGAAACTAAGAGGAAAAATATCTATGAAACTGCTTTGTTGTGTGTTCGTTCAATGGAGACAGTCGAACCTATGCTTTGATTCAGTAGTTTAGAAACACACTTCGGATATAATCTAACATGGGACATTTCAGACAGAATGGAGGCCTATGGTGAAAAGACAAATATCTCACAATAAAAACTAAAAGGAAGCTCTTTGTGAAACTGCTTTGCAATGTGAGGATTCACCTTCCAGATACTAACTGATGTTTGCATTCAGCAGTGTAGAAACACTCTTTCTGTAGAATCTAAAAACAGGTATTTCCAATGAAATCCTGGCCTACGAGAAAAAGCAGAAAGACTGGTTCGAAATCCAGAGGAAAGGTATCTTTGAAACTGCTTTGCAGTGTGTCTGTAAAACTCAGAGAGTTGAACCTATGTTTTGATACTGCAGTCTAGAAACAAAGTTTGTGTAGAATCCACAATGGGACATTTCAGAATGGAGGACATTCATAGAATGGAGGCCTATGGTGAAAAAACAAATATCTCACAATAAAAACTAAAAGGAAGCTGTTTGTGAAAATGCTTTGCAATGTGCACATTCACCTTCTGGAGTTGAATTCATGTTTCTATTCAGCAGCATAGAAACACTTGTTGCATAGAATCTACAAACAGATATTTCCAACGAAACACCGACATACGGGAAAAACCAGAAAGACAGGCTTTTGAACCCAAGGAAATGATATCTTTGAAACTTCTTTGCAGTGTGTCCTGTAAACTCAGAGAGTTGCACCTATGTTTTAATTCAACAGTTTAGAAACACACTTTGTGTAAAATCTAGAATGGGACATCTCAAACAGAATGGAGGGTTATGGTGAAAAGACACATATCTCACAATAAAAACTAAATGGAAGCTATTTGTGAAACTCCTTTGCAATGTGTGCATTCACCTTCCAGAGTTTTACTGATGTTTGTATTCAGCAGCTTGAAAAAATTCTATATGTAGAATCTAAAAACATATGTTGCTAATGAAAGTCCAGCCTATGGGCAAAACCAGAAAGACTGGCATTGAAACCCAGAACAAAAATATCTTTGAAACTCCTTTGCTGTGTGTCTGTTCACCTCAGAGAGTTGAAACTATGTTTTGATTAAGCAATTTAGAAACACACTTAGTGTAGAATCTAGAAAGGGACATTTCAGACTGAATGGAGGCCTATGGTGAAAAGACAAATATCTCACCATAAAAATGAAAAGGAATCTATTTGTGAAACTGCTTTTCAATATATGAATTCACCTTCCACAGTTTAACTGAGGTTTGTATTCAGCAGCTTACAAACACTCTTTTTGTAGAGTCTAAAAACATACTTTCCAACGAAATCGTGACCTATGGGAAAAACTGGGAAGACTGGCTTTGACACCCTGAGAAAAGATATCATTGACTGCTTTGCTGTGTGTCCGTTCAAATCACAGAGTTGTACCTATGTTTTTATTAAGCAGTTTAGAAACACTCTTCGTATAGAATTTAGAAAGGGACATTTCAGAGTGAATGGAACCTAATGGTGAAAAGACAAATATCTCATAATAAAAACTAAAAGGAAGGTATTTGTGAAACTGCTTTTTAATCACCTTCCAGAGTTTAACGATTGTTTGTATTCAGCAGTCTAGAAACACTCATTGTGTACAATCTAAAAACAGATATTTCCAATGAAACTCCGGCCTATGGAAAGAAACAGAAAGGCTGGCCTTTTTACCCAGAGGAAAAATATCTTTGAAACTGCTTTGCTGTGTCTCTGTTTACCTCAGAGAGTTGAACCTATGTTTTGATTAAGCAGTTTAGCAACACAGTTCGTGTAAATCTAGAAAGGGACATATCAGCCTGAATGGAAGTCTATGGTGAAAAGAGAAATATCTCGCCATAAAAACTGAAAGGATGTTATTTGCAAAACTGATATTCAATGTGTGGATTCACCTTCCAGATTATAACTGATGTCTGTATTCAGCAGCTTACAAACACTCTTTGTGTAGAATCCGGAAACAGATAATTCCAATGAAAGCCCGGATTATGTGAAAAGCCAGAAATACTGGCTTTTTAACCCAGAGGAAATATACCTTTGAAACAGCATTGCAGTGTGTCCTTTAAATTCAGAGGGTTGCACGTATGTTTTGATTTGGCAGTTTAGAAACACACTTCGTGTAGAATTAGAATGGGATATTTCAAACCGAATGGAGGGCTATGGTGGAAAGATAAATATCTCAAAATAAAAATTAAATGGAAGCTATTTGTGAAACTGCTCTGCAATGTGTGTATTCACCTTCCAGAGTTTTACTGACGTTTGTATTCACCAGCTTAGAAACACTCTTTGTGTAGAATCTAAAAACAGATATTTCCAACAAATCCCCTGCCTATGGGAAAAACCAGAAAGACGGGCTTTGAAACCCAGAAGAAAGATATCTGTGAAACTGCTTTGCTGTGTTTCCATTCTACTCAGAGAGTTGAACCTATGTTTTGAATCTGCAGTTTGGAAACACGGTTCCTTTAGAATCCAGAAATGAACATTGCAGACTGAAAGGAGTCCTATGGGGAAAAAAAATCTAACCATGAAAATTAAAAGGAAGCTATTTGTGAAACTGCTTTGCAATGTGTGCATTCACCTTCTAGAGTTGAACTTATAATTCTATTCAGCAGCTAAGAAACACTCTTTGTGTAGAATCTAAAAACAGATATTTCCAAGGAAACCCCAGCCTATGGGGAAAAAAAACAGAAAAATGGGCTTTGAAACCCAAAAGAAAGATATCTTTGAAACTGCTGTGTTCTGTGTCCGTTCAACTCAGAGAGAAGAAGCTATGTTTTGATTCAGCAGTTTCAAAACACACTTCGTGTAGAATCTGGAAAGGGACATTTCAGAGAGAATTGAGTCTAATGGGGAAAGGACAAATATCTGACCATAAAAACTAAAAGGAAGCTATCTGTGAAACTGCTTTGCAATGTGTGTATTTGCCTTCCAGAGTTGAACCTATATTTCTATTCAGCAGCTTAGAAGCAAACAGTCTTTGTGTAGTATCCAAAAACAGATATTTCCAACGAAATCCCTGCCTTGGGAAAAAGTAGAAAGATGGGCTTTGAAACCCAGAAGAAAGATATCCTTGAAACTGCTGTGCTCTGTGTGCGTTCAACTCAGAGAGTGAAGCTATGTTTTAATTCAGCACTTTAGAAACACATTTCGTGTAGAATCCAGAAAAGGACATTTCACACTGAAAGGACACCAATGGGGGAAAAGACAAATATCTCACCATAAAAACTAAAAGGAAGCTATTTGTGAAACTGCTTTGTAATGTGTGCATTCAACTTTCAGAGTTGAACTTATGTTTCTATTCAGCAGCTTAGAAACACTCTTTGTCTAGAATCTAAAAACAGATATTTCCAACAAAATCCCGGACTATGGGAAAAAACAGAAAGATTGGCTTTGAAATCTAGAAGAAAGATATATTTGAAAATGCTTTGATGTGTGTCCGTTCAACTCAGAGAGTTGAGGATATGTTTTGAATCAAGAGTTTAGGAACACACTTTGTGTAGAATCCACAAAGGGACATATCAGACGGAATGAAGTCTTATGGGGAAAAGACAAATATCTCACCATAAAAACTAAAAGGAAGCCATTTGTGAATCTGCTTTGATATTTGTGCATTCACCTTCCAGAGTTGAACTCATATTTCTATTCAGCAGCTTAGAAACACTCTTTTTGTGGAATCTAAAAACAGATATTTCCAATGAAACCCTGGCCTATGGGAAAAAAACAGAAGAAATGGCTTTAAATCCCAGAAGAAATAAATCTTTGAAATTGGTTTGCTGTGTCCGTTCAACTCAGAGAGTTAAACCTATTTTTTGTTTCAGGAGTTTAGAAACACACTTCCTGAAGATTCCAGAGAGGTACATTTCAGACTGATTGGAGGCCTATGGTGAAAGGACAGATATCTCACAATAAATACCAAAAGGAAGCTCTTTGTGAAACTGATTTGCAATGTGTGCATTCACCTGCAGGGTTTATCTTATGTTTGGATTCTATCTCTGAGAAACACTCCTTGTGTATAATCCAAAAACAGATATTTCCTAGTCTACCCTCGCCTATGGGAAAATCCTGAAGGACTGGCTTTAAAATCTGGAAGAAAGATATCCGTCAAACTACTTTGCTCAAACTACTATGTTTTGATTCAGCAGTTTAGAAACACACTTTTTATAGAATCTAGAAAGTGTCATTTCAGACTGAATGGAGGCCTATGGTGAAAAGACAAATATCTCACAATGAAAACTATTGGGAGGCTATTGGTGAAACTGCTTTGTGACGTGTACATTCAACTTCCAGAGTTTAACTTATGTTTGAATTCAGCAGTTGAGAAACAATCTTTGTGTAGAATCTAAAAACAGATATTTCCAATGAAACTCTGGCCTATGGGAAAAGTCAGAAACACTGTCTTTAAACCCAGAAACAATTTATCTATCAATCTTCTTTGCTGTGTATTCTT
>JAZHEH010001502.1:0-97787 GCA_036589455.1 Ateles fusciceps
ATCCATAATTTCTGAGAGTTCATAGAAGTGACGCTCGATGGAATTTAAACACGTCCGCCAGGTTTCAACAATTCGTACAGCTTTTCTTAGACTTCGCCTTGACCTTCATAGATTGTAGTTTTTATTTTTCCATTTTCAAAATTTTTTTTTTTTTTTTTGAGACGGATTTTAGCTCTGTTGCCCAGGATGAAGTGTAGTGGTGTAATTTCGGCTGACTGCAACCTCTGCCTCCTGGGTTCAAGATTTCTCCTGCCTCAGCCTCCCCCGGTAGCTAGGACTACAGGTGTGTGCCACCACAACCGGGCTGATTTTTGTATTTTTAGTAGAGACAGGGTTTCACCATGTTGGTCAGGCTGGTCTCGAACTCCTGATCTTGTGATCTGCCCGCCTCGGCCTCCTGAAGTGCTGGGATTACGCCACCACGGCTGCCCCAAGTATAGTTTTTGACCTTCAAGAGATGTCAGCTTCTCAAAGATAGGAACTCTTTTCTGTTCATATTTGAATTCTCAGTGCCTGGAATCTAGTCAGTGAAAGAGTGAATGCATGAAATGTCTCTTGTTCCCCCACTCCGCCCCCCCCCAGTTTCTGTTTCCTTCCCATTTCTAGCTGGGTTTCAGTAAAACTTGAGAGTATTATGTGAAAGGAGAGTTCTTACAGTTGCTTTGAATTTAAAAGCAAATTAAATTAAAAGAAAAAGCATCAAGGGAGTAGAATGTATTTATATTCCTACCAAACAAAAGAAAATTGCTTTTATTTGCATGTGCTTCTTGATTTAACTTTGTACATTCTTGCTATCATTAGACTTTGATAGGAAGGTCTTTTTATTGTTCTTCTAGGTGGTTTTATTTTTGCTTCCCATATTTCTTTCCCCTTTTCAAATTTTCCTGCTTATGAATTCTCGAGAATTGACACATAGATGCTTGAAAGTCATGAGGCACCTTAGAAAGGGAATTAGGACAGCTAGTAACTAAGAAAATGTTTTTATTTCTATGTGACAAAACTGTGTTTTGCTTTATTAGGTTTGTTTAAATTATATACATGTAGGAAAGGTTGAGCTTAACCGTTCTTTATCCCTGACATAATGTATCATAAACCTAATTTTTCCAATTACAGGATACCTGTATTTTTGCTGCCCAGTGTACACCCAGTATGCCACCAGAATTATGTGTGTGCCACCTCACCACCCCCAAACCAAACCATACCAAACCATCTGGCTTTTTTTTCTGCCAGGCCACTCCTCTATAACCCAGTTCCTTCTTTGCTTACCAGTATATATGTTGACTTAATAAATTGTTTCTGTGAAAGGAATCATACCTTTTTTACCTGTCAATTATGAACAAATTTAGTGTATGTAGTTGCCCATAAAGGTAACATGGCAGGCCCTTAATTAGTGTTATGTGAAAATGTAGCATAACGGTTAGACTTTTCCTGTGGTAACATCTATATGTTACTGAAATGTGAAATGTATGCATACACAAAACACCCTATCTACCAAGAAAATAAGAAGCTTGTTATCTAGGTATATTAGCTTTTCCCCTTTCTCATCTGTTACTGAGCTAAATCCTTGCCAGAAATCTAGATTGTCAAGTAGTTGTCAGTACTTCGGTTGTCTTTTTGGCCTCTACAGACTCACCAACCCTCTATCTGCTTATATGCACACAAGTATCATTCACTGTTTTCATTTTTGAATTAACAGTCATCTTTGTCGAAACATTACCTTAGGGGCCCATCTTGCAAATCTCCAAACTGTTTATGTAATATGGACCCAGGGTTTTTCATTCAGTCTGTTACAATTTAGGCAATGGTTTTGTCTTTGTTAATAATGTTTTTGATATTTTGGGCTTATGTTTCAGTGAAGACTTTGGGAGGTGGTGAATTAAAAGATAGATTTAAATTTCTTTGTGTTTAATTTTGGCTTTGTTTTTGCATTTTTGTTGCTTTAATCTTTGATTATAGTAATTCTGTAGAAGAAAAACTTAAAATCTCTTGGATGGAAAAATGCAAATGTATCATAATGAGTTATTGTGCTGGCTACAATTTTTTTTTTTTTTGGGAGACAGAGTTTTGCTCTTGTTGCCCAGGTTGGAGTGCAATGGCACGGTCTTCGGCTAACTGCAACCTCCGTCTCCTGGATTCAAGCAGTTCTCCTGCCTCAGCCTCCCGAGTAGCTGGGACTACAGGTGCCCACCACCACACCCAGCTAGCTGTTGTCAATTGTAGTAGAGATGGGGTTTCGCCATGTTGGCCAGGCTGGTCTCGAACTCCTGACCTCAGGTGGTCCGCCCACCTCGGCCTCCCCAAAGTACTGGAATTACAGGCATGAGGCACCACGCCTGGCCCTGGCTACAATTTTACAATAAATACTTAGATCAATTTTAGGGTGCTTTGGTTTGATAGATTGAGAAAAAAATTGATTTATAAAAATTGACAATTAAAATTCATGGTTGTTAAGTATATTTAGAGGTTAAAACAATTTTAAAAGGTGAACAGGCTATATTTAAAATCTATATATTTCTAAAAAGTAAGAACAATGTACAACCGTGTGCGAATTAATTTTTTTTCAAATTAGAAACTAAATTGTGACACCATAATGTTAACCTTTTTGCATTTTATTAATTTCTTTCTTTAAATTGTAGTTTCAGTCTGATGGAAGCAAACAAGAAGATAAAGAAAAAACGGTAAGGGATTAGAAAAATCCAATAATGTGTCTAATGTTAAGTCTTGGTACAGTATACTACAAGTTTTACTGTGAACAAGCTTTAATTATTTGTATGAGTAATTGTTTTGTACTGTAGATGCTGATTATAGCTTTTGGCAGCTTATGCAAAGTTATCTTTTAAGATTAACATTTCTTTCTCCTGAGGATTAGTATATTGAAAAAGGAAGAGAGATAAAAGTTCCTCATTCCTTTGCTACCCCTTTCCTTATCCCATTGATGTCTTAGATGGAGAAACATAGATAAGCATTGTGAAAAGGATGGATGAGGAATGGGATATTGTGTGTTATGAGATTAAGAAATGGTAATTTTCCCAAGGCTGTCATAAATTTATTGTTGGATCTATTAATATGAGCCTCTTACTGCAATAACTTTTCCTTTTTTCTTTTAGGAAGTTATCCTTAGCTGTTTGCTTAGCATTACTGACCAGGTACTACTTCCATCTCTTTCTTTGATGGACTGCAATGCTTGTATGTCTGAGGAACTATGGGGAATGTTTAAAAACATTTCCATATCAGCATAGGTAAATACATATTATTTTCATGTTTTAAACTACTAGTAATTCTAGTATGCTAACCTCTAAGTGTTTAACTTTTCCTAATTCTTCATCTCATCATTTTTTAAGATATCGTCTGTATGGCCAGTGGAAGAATGAAACTTATAACAGTCACCCACTTTTAGTAAAAGTTAAAGCTCAAACAATAGACAGAGCCAAATATATCATGAAGTAAGTTTTAATTTATTTATTTTTCCTATTAATCTAATTTATTTCTGGATCTAATTTACTTTCCGCTAGCTTGTCTGAGCCTCAGTTTTGAGAAAGCCTATGTGTCGTGAATGGTATAGTTGATTTATATACTAAAGACGGAATGACTATTAATTGTGATTTTAGCTATATTTGACTACCAAGTTTTCATAGTTGTCATGTTTACATATGGATAAAAATCTAATGAAAATCCCTTTTAATGCATGCATCATATTATAGGATGAGAGTTTTGTTTTTTTTTTTTCTTTTTAAGGACAGCCTGCTGTGGCCTTTGCTCAATACGTTCAGTGATTTGTGCAAGGTAGTAGAAAGTTGCAGCAATTTCTTCTGCTGAAAGTTACCATAATAATTTTTTTAATCTGTTAGGAAGAACTAATGAAATTATGCAGAATTATCCCCCACAGGGAGTCAACTTTTAGAAATTTCTTTTTTGAAAAATGTTGTATGCTTTTATTTTCATATCATTAAAAATATGAGTGATGTTCTCTGCTTCCCAGTAGATTATTTGAAGTTTAATTATGAAAATCATATATTTCAGATTAGTATCAGTTTAGATGCTTAATTACACTGCTGTATTGAAAGTGTTTTCAACGAGAGTATTGTCAGTTGCCATTCCTTTTGTAAATTCGTAGCAGTGGTATGGTTATTCTAATTAAAAGTAGTCGACTTTTAGTTTATTTAGATTTTACAGTGTGTAATGTCTGTTAAATGTTGTCTTTGCCCAGTGATAATGTTTCTGGTCACAGTCTACTGGGAAAACAGATGTGTGCATGATTACAATCTAGTTTTTTTTTTTTTTTTTTTCCTGTGAGCCTATGGATTCTATTGAAACAATCTAGTTTAATAGGTGCTGTTACACAGTATGAATAAAGTGCTGTGGGAGGATAGATGAGAATAAATGATTTTAGTTGGGGGAGTTTTGGCAGGAGATGATATTAGATATGAAAGAGTTTCTGGACTTAAGAGTTCTCCAGGTACAGTTTCTAGCTTAACAACAACAGCTAATATTTAGGGAGCTATTACTATATGTGCCAGGTATTAAACTAAGTGCTCTACATGGATTGTTTGATAATATATTTAAGCATTATTGAATCCCTTGAATCTGTCTCATACTACTGTCTCTACCACCAATACTTAGTTCTTTTATCTGGTGTATTACAGTGATTTGTATATTCTCTTTCTAAAAAAAATCATTTGGTGATCCCTACTTTACCTGAAGGTTTATGTTAAGCTTTATGGCATAGTGATATATAAGAGGTCCTCCTCATTTGTTCCTCCCTGCATCCAATCTCCTTTCCTGCCAATTCTGCTTCCAGATGTACTGAGTCTACATCACATTTCCCTATGTACCACTGTTCCTTAGGTTCTTCTCTCCCCTTGTATGTACTTTTTGTTTCCTCTGTTTGTGCAGGTTTTCCCTTACCTTCCTTTCCCCCTTTCCATCTGGTGACCTCATTCTTGGAGAGTGAGCTCCAGTGTTACTTCCAGTGAAGGCTTCCCTAGCATATACTGCCAAACACAATGGACTTTTCTATTTCCACCACTATTCTTTGTGCATATAATGTTATCATACCTGTAGGTACATTGCTACATTGCTATGATTATTTTTCTTTTTTTAACTGTCTAATGTTTTGAATAGTTTATATGTTTACATGGTTTAAATTTCAGTAAATAAGGTATACATACAGCAGAAAGTTTCACCCCATCCTACATCATCAGTTCTTCCCCACCCCGTAAAAAAGTAACTGTTTAGTCTCTTATATATCCTTCCAGATATTTTTATGTATATACAAGCCAATACAATATATTATCCCCCTCTTATTATTCTTATTATTATTATGTTAATATTGTTTTTTCCTTGTAGATGTGGACCTCACTGTGTTGCCCAGGCTGGTTTCAACTCCTGGCCTCAAGCGATCCTTCCACCTTCATCTCCCAGTGCTTGGGTTACAGATATCTGAGCCGCCACACCCAGCCACCTTTTATCTGTTTATTTTTATTTATTTATTTATTTTTGAGTCAGAGTCTCACTCTGTCACCCAGGCTGGAGTGCAGTGGCACAACCTTGGCTCACTGCCAAGCAGTTCTCTGCCTCCGCCTCCAAAGTAGCCTGGGGTTACAGGTGCCTGCCACCATGCCTGGGTAATTTTTGTATTTTTGGTAGATGATGGAGTGTCACCATCTTGGCCAGACTGGTCTTGAACTCCTGACCTTGTGATCCACCCGCCTTGGCCTCCTAAAGTGCTGGAATTATAGGCGTGAGCCACCGCGATGACTAGCCACCTTTTATATTATCAATAGCATATAAGTACTGTTCTGTTGTTTGCTCTTTTTGTTTAAGAATATTGAAATTTAATAAATGATTTTAAGTGTGTTACCCTTGCTGGACCAGGCTTGAGAGCAGGAACTGTTATTCATCCTTGTATTTCTCTTTTTTTTCTTTTTTTTTTGAGATGGAGTCTCGAGTTGTCGCCCAGGCTGGAGTGCAGTGGTGCGATCTCGGCTCACTGCAACCTCTACCTCCCAGGTTCAAGCAATTCTCCTGCCTCAGCCTCCTGAGTAGCTGGGATTACAGGCGCCTGCCACCACGCACAGCTAATTTTTTTGTATTTTTAGTAGAGACAGGGTTTCACCATGTTGGCCAGGTTGGTCTCCAACTCCTGACCTTGTTATTCACCTGCTTTGGCCTCCCAAAGTGCTGGGATTATAGGCATGAGCCACTGTGCCAAGCCTCATCGTTGTATTTCCATACTTGACCTTAGCCAAAAGACTGAGACACAATCTTCCTGGTATTTCTAACGCTTAATACTTTGTCATCATAGGCATTAATATGAATGAATGAATAAAAATGTAATTACTATAGAATAATATGTGCAGAATTTTTAATATATTTGGATTTTTATATTTGTAAGCTGTAACTATTTCACCAGGCTTAAACAACATGATTTTGTTACTGTTTGAAGTTTTTAGATTGAGCATATAATGTATTAATTTATTACTTGCAGAATTTCATGAGTTTTTAATACTATTTAAAGCATGAGCTTGCTATAGGGCATTTAATAATTCTTTCTACAAATGTTTATTGTGTTCTATATGCCAGACACTGGTAGCTTGAGGAGAAGACAAAGGCAAGAGAATATTTCTTTCATTTTTTTTTTTTTGTTTGTCCCTCCAGGGGATGGAGGCAGAAGGGAATGGAATAAAGAGAGGAGAGGTTGGCCTTGACAAGTAGAGGGTAGGGATCTCAAATATTGGGGTTAGAAATAGGGACAGGTAGTGGTAAGTTGGAAGTTTGAACAAAATACTGTATAGCTAACGTTTAATGGTCTCTCTTTCTGTGGAACAGAAGAAACTGGGATATGGAGAATTGGAAAGAGAAACAGTTGATGATGAAATAATTTTGATTGATGGGGCCAGTTTTGTCATAAGAAATTAATTATAGCAAGCTTGTCACTTGGAGAATGGTCACATTTCCTGAATTATAAATTGAATTCATAATTTACTTCATTATATTTTCATCCTAGAAAGCTTCCTTACTGTCACTTGTAGCCTTTTCAAGTCTCTACATTTATTATGTAATAATCTCATCACGGGCATTTAAGATTCTGTGTAATAATTGTTTTGAACTGTAAAAATTCATAGATATAAATTTGAATAATGAGCAAAGGAAGAAATAAAAAGAAAGGAGTAGAATTTAGCTTCAAAATAATTGTTTACCTTGACTATGAAAAGCAGATAACTTTACATATTGAGGAGTGCAGCATCAGCTATTACTCTGTTGAAGTCACTGAGCCAGATGGCATGAGGCATTTCATTGCATGACACCAAATTTGATCTCTTAATCCCTAAACTGATAAATGAGTCCTACTAAATCTGAAATAATTTTGATTATTTGTAAGAAGAGTTTTATGTACTTACAGAGTACATTAAGAGTTTTACTGATTATTAGACTATTACTATAAAGTTGAAATGTGCATTTTATTAATGTAAAGCATTTAATAGAAAGTCTCAAATACTATCCGGGAGAATCCCTAACCAAAATAGCCCCAAATCCTGCCATAAAGGATATGATGAATGTGGTTGTTTACATGATTCCATTTTGGATATTTGGGGAATAATTGGTTTTCCCCCCCCACTATGATGTAACAAAGCTATCCACATTACAAGGAATGTTACTTAAGATGATCCCTGCCACCTTTTTCTTCCTCTGTAGGCGCCTAACCAAGGAAAATGTGAAGCCTTCTGGAAGACAAATTGGGAAGCTGAGCCACAGCAATCCAACCATTTTGTTTGATTATGTATGTTTTGAGGTTAATATTATTTTAAGGGATTTTTCTTTTTGTTGCCTTTAAATCAGCACAAGTGAAAGTTAGAAAATGAAATATTGTAAGGTTATGCTAAAAAGGAACTTATTATACAATGTATTTAACACATTGATCTATTTTTCTATTAATAGTAATATTTAACAGTGCTACTATTATAGACAATATAATGTCATTTTGTATACCACATTTTGATTTCTAGAAGCCTTACTTGTTGAATTTAGGTTTTAGAAACATTCAAATAACATTTCATTGTGATTGATACGTAATACTAGTACTTCAATATTTAGACATTTCTTTCTTTCTTTCTTTCTTTTTCTTTTTTTTTTTTTTTTTTTGAGATGAAATCTTGCTCTTGTCACCCAGGCTGGAGTGCAGTGGCATGATCTCGGCTAACCACAACCTGCACCTCCTGGGTTCAAGCAATTCTCCCGCCTCAGCCTCCGGAATGGTTGGGATTATAGGTGTGTGCCACTGCACATGGCTAGTTTTTTTGTATTTTTCGTAGAGACGGGGTTTCACCATGTTGGCCAGGCTGGTCTTGAACTCCTGACCTCAGGTAATCTGCCTGCTTTGGCCTTCTAAAGTGCTAGAATTATAGGCATGAACCACCATGCCTTGCCAATATTTAGAAATTTCTAAAACACATGAGAGAGGCTACACTCTTTCATTCCAAAATTCAGCTTTGGATCAACTCAATGATTTCCTAATTTTTTTTTTTAAGCTTCAAGAGGTGCAGGTTTATTACATGTATATATTGCATAATGCTGGGGTTGGGGCTTCTGTTGGACCCTTCACCCAAATAGTGAGCATAGTACCCAATAGGTAGTTTTTCAAACCTTGCCCCACCCCCCCCCACTTACTTTTAGAGTCCCCATTGTCTTTCTGTCTTTATGTGCATGCATACCCATAGTAAAGTTTCAGGATACAAAATTAACATACAAAAATCAGTAACATTCTATACACCAAGAAATGTTCAAGCTGAAAACCAGATCAAGAGCACAATTCCATTTACAATAGCCACAAAAAAAGTACCAGGAGATACATCTAACCAAGGAGGTGAAAGATTTATACTAGAACTATAAAACACTGATGATAGAAATCCTAGTGATACAAGCAAATGGAAAGACATTCCATGCTCTTGGATTGGAAGAATCAATACAGTTAAAATTTCCATACTGCCCAAAGGAATCTGCAGATTCCTTGCAATTCCAAATTACCACTGTCATTTTTTATAGAATTGGGATTATTTCCTAACTGAAAAATGTAGCCTAAGAAAATATTCTCTAAGGCAATGACACAATAGTAATTTCTATATAAATATGAAGTGATAGGAAACCACTTTAATGATAAGCATTTCTTTTGAAAAATAAAGCGTAGCCATTACTTGGTACAGTAGAAATCCTTTGATTAGTTAATGCCTTCTGTTTGTTTGTTGCTGTTTTCCAGATCTTGTCACAAATACAGAAGTATGATAACTTAATAACACCTGTAGTAGATTCCTTGAAATACCTCACTTCATTGAATTATGATGTTTTGGCCTGTATCCTTTAAAGTGAAGTAATACGTAGATTTCGTATTTAATAGATTCGTATGGTAAATGTTTTATTTTCGTTCTGTTTTTCTTTAGTAACCATCTGAGGTTGATTCAGATGGCTGATATGAAGTTTGGTCAGTCAACTGTGTGTGTGTGTGTGTGTGTGTGTGTGTGTGTGTGTGTGAGAGAGAGAGAGAGAGAGAGAGAGACAGTATGTGGTGTGTGTGTGTGTGTCTTTGTGTTGTATAAAGGGAGGCATGTTAGGCTCACCAAACATTTTTTTTGTGAGACAGAGTTTTGCTCTGTCACCCAGGCTGGAGTGCAGTGGCACGATCTCAGCTCACTGCAAACTCTACCTCCCAGGTTCAAGCAAGTCTTTTGCCTCAGCTTCCCGAATAGCTGGGATTACAGGCATGTGCCACCACACTTGGCTAATTTTTGTGTTTTTAGTAGAGATGGGGTTTCACCATGTTGGCCAGGGTGGTCTCAAACTCCTGACCTCAAGTGATCCACCCACCTCGGTCTCCCAAAGTACATGAGCAACTGTACCCAGGTGTCTTACCAAACATCTTGATATTGATGGAATCTATCTTGATTGGTGAAAGATGGAAAGCAGGCTAAAGAAGAAATGTTGGTACTACAGTGAGTGTATTTTTCAATAATTTGTTTTAGCAACATCCCTGGTCTTAAAAAAAAAAAAAAAAGAACAGTAATTTGTAATGACCAACAATTTTGCCCCTACGATGTGGCATATTTATGTTTTAAGGGTCGTTAGAGATGTAATGACTTAGTTTTTTTCTTAATGTATGAAAGATTGTATCATTGAAGCTTTAGCTAATCCAGAAAAGGAAAGAATGAAACATGATGACACAACCATCTCAAGCTGGCTTCAGAGTAAGTATTTTTATTTTTCGAAAGATGAAATTATTATCTGTGGTAACTGCCATGTTATGTATTTTATTATCTATGCTTAGAGACTTTTACAAGCCTGTTTGTTAAGAGTTGTTGAGAATATCTAGCTACTAAGCTTGTTCTGTGGAGTCCTTGGCTATGCAAGGAGGTTGATATAGTTCTTATTTATTTTCCTACCTTAAGAGACCGTTATTGACTCTCCTATTAGAGTCAATTTGTTTAAGCATTACTGGGGGAGGTAAATTCTCCTTCATTTTATTTTATTTTTAATTTATTTTATTTTTTTGAGACGGGGTCTCGCTCTGTGGTCCAGGCCGGAGTGCAGTGGTGCAATCTCAGCTCACTGCAGCCTCTGCTTCCCAGGTTCTAGCACCTCTCCTGCCTCAGCCTTCCGAGTAGCTGGGATTACAGGTATGCGTCACCACACCCAGCTAATTTTTGTATTTTTAGTAGAGACGGGGTTTCACTATGTTGGCCAGGCTAGTCTCGAACTCCTGACCTTAAGTGATCTGCCTACCTCAGCCTCCCAAAGTGCTGGGATTACAGGCATGAGTCACTGCGCCTAGCTGAAAATCTCCTTTTTAACTAACATTATTTTATAGAAGTTGATCTTAAGGGAGTTAGTCTCATTTCTTCCCATTCCATCCTGAGGTTCCAGTCATCTTAAAAGAGCAAAAACTTGACTTAGTTTAACGAAAAAACTAACCATATTTCTTTTTAATTCTTGTACCTTTGGTTCTCTAGCAGCCAGTTCCCTTTCTTTCAACTTATTGTATCTGATAGCGGAATCTTGCAGTGGCTCCCCCATTGTCCTTTAAAGTCCGAAATGTTTAATAAGTCATACAAGTAAGTTCTTTTGGAAATCAGGTCCTTTGCACTGTTCTAGCCTCATCTTTTCCCCTGCTTCCCGATATTCTAGATCTCATTAATGCTGAACTTCTTGTACTTTCCATGACCTTTTGCCCATTATCACTTGACTTGGAATACCCTTCATGGCCCACTCCATGTTCTGTTTATTCATTAGATTTCAGCTTTGAGGTCACTTCCTCTGGAAAGCTTTTTCTGTTAATGTTCCCACCCACAAGTCTGAATTAGGTGCTCCTCTTTGTATTCCCATGGAGCCTTTTGCTCATCATAGTTATTTGTCTACTTTTCTGTATCTTCCATTAGACTCAGCTCCTTGAGGGCAGGACTTGCGTTTTGTCCAATATCATTTAGGTGCTTAGCAAATAGTTGTGGAATAGGCTGCAGAGTACTTGACTTTACTAGAATCTCCTACTCTTGTATTGGCTGGGGTTTCCTCCCTATTCATGGTTTGATAAGGACCATTGGTTAAAATTGGTCTCTTGTCTGCTTCTAGGTCTGGTAATACTTTACTTATTTTCTTGCACCTCCACAACTAGTAGCATGTTCCTAGATAAAAAGAGATTTTTTTTTCTTGACTCACATTTAGGGGGCTGGCGTTTTGTCATTTATTCAAGTTTACTGAGTGATCTGCAAGATTTTGTTATATCTTAATTTCACAAACTCTGGAATCAGGCTGCAAAGATTTGACTTACTGCTTCGTACTATGTGACTGTGAGCAAATTACATGACATATCTGTTCTGAATTTGCCTCATCAATAGGTTTTATCAACCTAAGATAATAGTTGCAAGGGTTAAATGAGAGAATCATTATAAAGTGCTTGGTACAGTGCTTGACATATATCTGTGCTCAGTAAATATTGGTTATTGTTACTATTATGAAACTCCATTCAACAGCATCAGCAATACAATTATTCCTACCTCATTTTGTTTTAGAAGTTTAGTTGAAGAACTGATACTTGTGCATTTTGTTTTATGAGTTGTTTTTACTCCTTTTTTTATTTCATGTAGGTCTGGCTAGTTTCTGTGGTGCAGTTTTCGTAAATACCCAATTGATCTTGCCGGTCTTCTTCAGTATGTTGCCAATCAGCTAAAGGCGGGTAAAAGGTATTCATAGCAAATTATACTTAATGAAATTCAATAGAGTACTTCTGGTTGTTTGGGGGTATTGAGACTCCTATTATCCCGAAAGACTACTTACTTGTTGGTTGTAGGCTCAAGTAGAATAGTTGCTCACTTATTCACATGAAATTCTTTAGTTAAATGATAACAATACATAAACAGACACCTTTTTTTCACGAATAAATATAATATTTGGCTATATATGTTAACGCACTAAAAAGATGCTTTCATTTATTTTGACTGCCTATTAGGCTTTTGAGTAAATGGCTAATGTAATATATTGTGTATCTTCCTATGACAAAACATACAGCACTAGGTCTGTATGCAGTAATTGACCTGTATCACGTTGAGCATCTGGTAGGAACATGTTTATTTGAGGGTGTATATAATACCTTTAAAGGATAATTTTTGAATTTGAGTTCTAGAGATACATAAGACTTCCATACCTTTCGGAAAATGTCTTCTTTTCTTTATAAATACTGAAGTTTATTTTATTTTGGGCCAATATCAGTGCTTAGAGTTTGAATTAGTATGTATGTATGTTAAACCTCATGAGAAGTAGACTGACTCGAATCAAAGAACCTGAAAATGTTTTCAAAAGCTTTCTGGTAGAAAGCAAACAAAAAATTAAAAACTATTTGGTGTTCTAAACAAGTATTACCTAAGTAATTATTGACAGATTCTTATTTTGGCATAGGGAAAACTTAAAAAAAAATTTAAACTTAAAGTTTTATGAGCACATCCCTTATGCTCATCTCTCTGCCATTTCTATATATTTTTATTCTTCTTTGTCTTTAGGCCAGCAGAACATACATTATTTTTTAATCTATAACCTAGCTTTCTGTACTGTGAATAATACAGTGTTTGTGACCATCTAATTGAAACATAGTTTAAAGGAAAAGTAAACTGTTTCATTGGTACTTATATACTAGTTTTCATGAGGGCTTTCTTAAAAAGAAAAACTAAGGAAAGCAAGGCAAGTTGAGAGAACACTTAATAAGAATCTTAGAAAATGGTTCCTTCATCTATTAGCTTATGTCTTGGGTATGTCTAACTTTACATTTGGAGAAACATCTGTATTTTTTAGGAAAGAATGTTTTTACTTTGTTTAGATTAACTAAAGAAGATCTTAGAGAACATAAGGTATTGTTTCCATTGGTAGTCCTAAACTTTGAAGATTAAAAAACATAACTGTTGGCATATTACTGAAAAATGTGCTTCAGACTGGCCACTAAATTGTCATCTTTGGCTCAGATACCACAGCTTAGAACTTCTTTTTTTCCTTCCTTCCCTGCCTCTCTTCCAAGTGTATGTGACCATGTTACATCTTTGTCCCTTTTTAGTAAGTGGATTATTTAGAAATGGCTCTATACCGTCAAAAACATTTTGGCCATCTTGTATTGGAGGAGAAAAAAATGCTATGAAGGACTTTATTGGGTCAACCAATAAAATGAAATATGAATGGTAGATTAAAGTATTGTATCAGTGTTAGATTTACTAAAATTGATAACTGCTATGGTTATGTAAGAGAATAGCTCTCTTAGGAAATGCAGTCTTAGAAATTTTAGGGGCGAAAGGCCATGATGTAAATAATTTTCCCTCAAATGATTAAAAAATTGAGTGTGTGGCTATGTATGTAGAGAGGGGCTTCAGAGAGGGAGAGAAAATGCAAATGATAAGCATGTTTAAAAATGTTACTAGGTGAAGTTGAGATAAAGGATATATGGGTGAACTTTGTACTGTTTTTATTTTTCCATCCTATCTGTAAATTTGAAATTATTTCCAAGTAAAAGTTAAAATAAACATACACACCAAGTATTTGACAATATAGTTCTAGGAATGCAGTTCCTTAAAAACTGCTTCAGCCTTTCCCCCATATTCATATACAAATAATTTAGGGATTCCCAGTATATTAATTACAATATATTATTTTTATGTTTGAAGTTCTAACTGTAGACTGTTGTTTTTTTCTTTTGAATAGTTTTGACCTGCTTATATTGAAAGAAGTGGTGCAAAAGATGGCAGGAATAGAAATTACAGAGGAAATGACAATGGAGCAACTAGAGGCTATGACTGGTGGAGAGCAGCTAAAAGCTGAGGTAAGAATTGCTATTTTTGTTCATCAACTTTTAAAATTCATAATGTATGTGTGATAATAGCAAAGAATCCAAACAATATATAAGTTAATAAAACCAAATGTCAAAGCCATACATGCCTTCCTTTCACAACCACCCCTACTCCATTTTAGAAATTGAGATACAGTAATTACTTTAACTTTTTAAAAAAGCTGAAACAAAATATAAAAGTAAGTAATGCATCTGTAAGGAAAGTAATTACCAACTAAGGCTGGGCATGGTGGCTCATGCCTGTAATCCCAGCACTTTGGGAGGCCGAGGCCGGTGGATCACCTGAGGTCAGGAGTTAGAGACCAACCTGGCCAACATGGCGAAACCCTGTCTCTACTAAAAATTCAAAAAATTAGTTGGGTGTGGTGGCTGGCACCTGTAATCCCAGCTACTTGGGAGGCTGAGTCAGGAGAATTGCTTGAACCCAGGAGGCGGAGGTTGCAATGAGCCAAGATTACGCCATTGCCTGGGCAATGAGAGCAAGACTCTGTCTCCTCCCCTGACAAAATAATAATAAATAAAATAATTACCGAATAATTACTAAGTCTTCTGTGATCCTTGATATCCTCACTCCCTTAAATCTTAGTTTCTCTGTTGAATCTGTGCCACACTGAATAATTTAATAATCCTTTATGAGGGGCTGCAAGGTGGAAAATGGAAAATATGCAAGAATTTAAATTGAGCTGATGTTTGTCTTTAAGTCAGTGACTGTAGTCAGTAATAGTCACTAAAATAAATTTGTGTAAGGGAAGAAATGTGTAATATAGGAGTTTTTTATATTAAGGATTTTAGTTCAACTTTTTGCTATGTCTTTATCAAATTAGACAGCATGGGTTATATACTGTACATTAGTAAATTTGTGTCTTCTCTTGTGCAGGGTGGTTATTTTGGTCAGATCAGAAACACTAAAAAATCCTCTCAGAGATTAAAGGATGCTCTGTTGGACCATGATCTTGCCCTTCCTCTCTGTCTCCTTATGGCTCAGCAGAGGAATGGGGTAATCTTTCAGGAAGGTGGAGAGAAACATTTGAAACTTGTGGGAAAGCTCTATGACCAGGCAAGTTAAAGTGGCTTTTATGTTTATGTACATTTTTTAAATCCTATTAAAGGAAGATGTTATAATTTGAAAAATGTCATTTTTGCACATCATGTGAATATGAGACATCCTAATCTAATGTGAAATAGACATTCAGGAAATAGAGCCTATTTCTATGTAAATTATGATATTTAAGAGTTAGCTCCAAGAAATGTTATATGTAAGGCTGTCAATTAATTAAATATTATATCATTAAATTCCTGCAACTTCAAGTTGTTTGCATTTATATCTTTACTGATGTCTGGAAATCTCAGTTGTAACAATAGATGCTTGTTTGATCACTCGTGCATGTTCTCTCTTTCTTTTCTTTTCTTTTTTTTTTTTTTTTGAGGCAAGGCCTCACTCTTACTCAGGCTGGAGTGTAGTGCATGATCTCAGCTCACTGCAGCCTTGACCTCTCTGACTCAAGTGATCAGCCTACCTCAGCCTCCCAAGTAGCTGGGACTGTAGGCGTGCACCACCTCACCTGGCTAATTTTTGGATTTTTTCTGTAGAGTTGGGCTCTGCCATGTTGCCCAGGCTGGGTTGCTATCTCTCTTTTTCTTTGTGTTATGGTTGATGATAGTTAAACACATTTTGTGGGCTAATCTTAGGTTTTGGTATTTGATATTTATAAATACATTCTGTAAATAAAGTTTTCTTCTTTTAAGGGCAAAGGAATTGACTTCTGTTTGCCTATGGTTATTATCTTATTTGATTTAGGTAAATATATTCCACTAAAAGTGATGAAATACAGCTTGGCATTTAAGAGACCTAGTTGGCTAGTAAAGCCTTGGATTAGTCAACCTGTCAGGGCCTTAGCATCTTTTTTGTAATATAGTTATGTGATTATATTTGTAGATGGTCTCTAAAGTCTTTTTAAGTTATAAAATTTGGATTCTTAATTGTTAAAATATTCCTAAAATGACTTCTTACTCACTTTGGAAAACAGGTTGATTTTGTCTTATTTTTTAAATTTAGTGTCATGATACCCTGGTGCAGTTTGGTGGGTTTTTAGCATCTAATCTGAGCACAGAAGATTATATAAAGCGAGTGCCTTCAATTGATGTACTCTGTAATGAATTTCATACACCCCATGATGCGGCATTTTTCCTGTCTAGGCCAATGTATGCCCATCATATTTCGGTAAGTACAAGTGCCTTTGCTGCCACTTAAGAATGATCCAAATTATTTCTTAACGGTTTTATCTGTAAGTACATTTCACTACATATTTTAGGGGAAGGTCTTGGCCCTTAAACTGGGGATCCCTTCTTTGTTTCCGGTAGGGACACAGAGCTGTGTAGTAGAGGTATACAAAAAAGATGATGAGAAATTTGGAGTGTAATTGATCATTTAATCAGACATCTGCTGTTAGTGTTTACATATCAACTGCCACAGTTTCCCACTTCTTTTCTGTTACTTGATTTAATTATCACTTAGTTAGCACAATGCAGAAATTCTTGTGTTATGTATACACTCTGAAGGGGAAAAGACAATAAGAGAGTGGTGTTAGGCTGCTGCTTCCCCTTCAGATCCTCTCAATCCAGAGAATTATATGCTGTCTTTGTGTAATGTCTTCTTGTTGTCACACCCCATGGTAGATCAGTCTCAGCTATACAAGAGGGTACCTGATTTCTTGATGGACTGAGGTGGGAGAATTGCTTCATCTTAGGAATTCTGACCTGCCCTGTGCTAAGTGAACACACTAATCAGCAATATGGAACCCTAGCAAACAGGAACACCTGGTTGTCTGAGGTTAGCTGAACTCTGCCAGGTCAGAAAATGGAGCAGGCCATTCAAGCTACCGTTCTCTCTTACTTGTGTAAAATACTGTCTTTGTCTTTTAAGAGATAACAAAAATCTAAACAAAGAAAGGACATTTCCTTCTCAGGCTTGTAAGAAAACAGAAAACTATATGGAAATGGATGTATAGCCAAGTCAGAGATAAGTCTTTTATGCGTAAGCAACATGCCACTCTCTGGAAAAGGGGTTTCCCAGCAACCTTGCTTGCACTGAATGGGCATCCAAGCTGCCCTGAGGATCCTTGCTTTTGCTTCTTGAGTGAAAGCCTCTGTTGAGGAGCCTTCATTGAGACAATGAAAATGTATATTAGATGACTGCTGTGTCCCCCTCTATAAATTGACTATCGGCAGGCTCTCTTGAGGATAATTCAGCCAAATGTTGCTCAGATTTTTTTTTTTTTTTTTTTTTGAGATGGAGGCTTGCTCTGTCTCCCAGCCTGGAGTGCAGTGGTGCAATCTCAGTTAACTGCAGCCTCCGCCTCCTAGGTTCAAGCAATTCTCCTGCCTCACGCTTCCAACTAGCTGGGATTACAGTCGCCTGCCACCACACACAGCTGAGTTTTCTATTTTTAGTAGAGATGGGGGTTTCACCACGTTGGCCATGCTGGTCTCAAACTCTTGACTTCCAGTGATCCGCCTGCCTTGGCCTCCCAAAGTGCTGGCATTACAGGCGTGAGCCACTGCATCTGGCCTGCTCAGATTCTTGAGGCGAGATTTTTGAACAATAGAAGTACAGCAATAATTGTGGATATCAGTTCTAATCTGTAAGTCTAGTTCCCTAGGTGATTTGAGATGTAGAACTATTATGTCTCTTCATTTGACTGAAGATGGGAACTTGAAGTGGGAGTTAAACTGACTTTAGACAAGGACATACTCATCCTGGGTAAATATGAAGTATAGCTATCTTTTCTGACGAACTCTATTTTTCTAACTAGATAGCGACTATGGGGTGACTAGCAATAGAAATCACAGATTCAGACCCAGAGGACTGGGGAGACGGGAGCTATCATGTAACCCCCCTCATACCTATAAACTAATTTTTAGTTTTAATTGTTGAAGTTGAGGTCCACCATGAGGCACAGGTCTGAAAGATATGCTTTTACCTAGTTCATATTCTCCGATCTTGCCCAGAACAGGTAACTAGGCTCTCTTATGCAGATAGCATCAACCCTATTTTATTCTGTTTTGTTAGAACCTTAGCAGAAGTCATTCTGCTCATCTAGATTAATATTACTTACCTTCAATAAGACCTGTCCTCTAAATTAAACTGTTTTCCCAACTGCTATTCCCTCAGGTTTCTGATGCAATTGGGACTCCTCTCATAACTAATGTTCTTTGTAACTGTGTCACTTATGTGGTCTCAGTAGTTGTCAGCATGCTCTCTAAAATGGGGGATAACAACATAAATCTTCGGACTTCTAAAACAATTGTCAAATTCTCAGGTCCTGTTTGAGAACCCTCCTTGAAGAAAGAGAATGTTCTGTGCTTTTAGTGCAGTGAGCCTGGGAGCACAGCAGCACCCAGGTCACTCAGGAAGGAAGAAGGCAGGTAATTGAGCTGTAAGGAACTGAGACTCTTTTGCCTGTCACAGCGTAGAACTGGAAGCAGAACCTTTGATCATCTTGTTTCGGTTACGTGTTTAGCACAAATAGAATAATTTAAGTGATACTCTAACATAAAGAAGAAACTAGTTTTAGGACTTCCCTTAGGTTCATATTAAGGCTGATAACTAACCCAAACAGAATTTTCTGGATGAGAGCCGTTTCATCCTAAAGGGACTGAAGAACATGAAGCAATAGCAGCAACTATGTGTTATCTTGTTGTGTGTGTGTGTGTGTGTGTGTGTGTGTGTGTGTGTGTGTGTGTGTGTGTGTATAGAGAATATATTTGGCATACTCATATCTCTGCAGCCCCTCCCATTGTACTAACGTGTTTTCCCCCATACAATTAAGAATATGGCCTTCCTCTGACTTTTCCCAAAATTAGGATAAACCAATCAGGTGAAAGAAGCTGCAGCATCAGTTCTCACATGCTTTAAACTTCAGTATACCACAACTTTTCACAGAAAAATTTATTTGGCTAAGCAGTAGGGTAATGATTTGATCCTGATTTGCCTGGGACTTTCCCAGTTTTAGCACTAAAGTCTTATATCCTCAGAAACCCCTAAATCCCCAGGAGACCCTGACAATTGGTCACCCTACTTAGCAGCCTTAAAACAAATTTCTCATAACTTTTCTTAGTGTTGATCCAGCTTTTTTTTTTCTTTTTTTCTTTTTTTGAGACAGTCTCCTGTCACCCAGGCTGGAGTGCAGGGGCGGATCTTAGCTCACTGCAACCTCCTCCTCTGGGGCTCAAGTGACCCTCACACTTCAGCCTCCCAAGTAGCTGGAATTACAGACATGAGCCACCACACCCAGCTAATTTTTTATATTTTTTGTAGAGATGGGGTTTCGCCATGCTGGCCAGGTTGGTCTCGAATTCCTGACCTCAAGTTGTCCGCCCACCTCAGCCTCTTGATCCAGCTTTTTAATTGACACATTTTAACAGTTGGTAGGGACTACATGTAGTGATACTATGTCCTGTCCTAGTTGGCTGTTACTAGTTGCATTCTTCCTCTTTTCTCATGTTAGGACCTTCTGTTTGTTCGCTTGAATATCTCAAAAGCAGGATTGGAAACCCTGCTTGTTCAATCCCTGATACAGGAGCAAGAGGGAGTAGGGTGGGGGAATGGAAAGGGGGACGTGCATATACCCTATTCACTTTACTCCACAGGTTAGATTAGATAAGAATCCTCTGAAAATCTCCTAGTTAGCACTCAGTACTGAAGATCGGAATAGCTTCCAGGGATGATTTGTCTTAAAATAAATGTTGTTGGGAAGAAACTAGAATTTCTATAACAGTTTTGAGGTTGGTCATCTTTTGATTCTTTAAAGGGGAATATAGATTTTTATACCATGAAAGTCAAAGCTATAAATTATGTTGTGTGTGTATGTATGTATGTATGTATGTATGTTTACTTTTTATCTCCAGTCAAAGTATGATGAACTTAAAAAATCAGAAAAGGGAAGTAAACAGCAACATAAAGTTCATAAGTACATAACATCCTGTGAGATGGTGATGGCGCCTGTCCATGAAGCAGTGGTCTCCTTACATGTTTCCAAAGTCTGGGATGACATCAGCCCTCAATTCTATGCCACGTTCTGGTCATTGACAATGTATGACCTTGCAGTTCCACACACCAGCTATGAACGAGAAGTCAATAAACTTAAAGTCCAGATGAAAGCAATTGATGACAATCAAGAAATGGTAGGTTTTTGTTCTAGTAGTTCAAGTGCAATAACCTTATGGTATTCAGTGTTACCTATATTTTGAAATTGTTTTAGCTCTGGTTCCTTAAAATGGTGGTTTTGTTGCTATATAATATTTTCTTAAATGGGATTTAATAGTTACTTCTGAGTGGAGGGCCAGGAGGTTGGTGACTAGGTGGAGGTTATGATTAATCAAAAATTATTTGAGGGTCCTTTTCTACTGATGACTGTGCTAATAACTTAAAGTGATTCATGTGACTCTGATAGCAAGAGCAGTAGTTCTTAAGAGGAAAGTCGTTTAGGAGAAGATTGAAAAGCTTAGTCTTGAGCTGGATAGGCCTTGAAGGTAGATTAGGTTTGGAAATACGGAAGCAAATAGGGCGGTCACCATAGGGTTCCAGCAAAGATAGGAAGTAGATTGAGGTTTAGGGAGACCACTTTTACTGATTCACTTTCATGTAATGAATGTACTTAGTGATACATATGAATAGTTATGATGGGGCCAGATTGTATAGGGCATTGAAAATCAGGGAGAAAAGTAGACTTGATACAATTGAGAGCTATTTTAGTTTTCTGAGCAGGGGAGTAATAATGGTAAAAAATGGTACTTAAAAAAGATTACTCATGACAGCAGTATGAAAGATGCTTTTGACAGGGGAAAGGACTAGCATTAGGCTAAAGAGCAGCTAGGTGGCTTTTTAGGCAATCTATTGTGAGAACATAGACTGATGGAGGTAGTGGCAGTGTACAAGACTTGTAAACAAGTCTTGGTATAAAGGAGAAGGAAGAGTCAAAGATTTCTCCATGCCTAAGACTAGTAGTATTAGTGTTACAAATTTAGCTGTTTTGATGGTGTATGAAGACTCCATGACAGTGTTGTAAATGTGTTGAATGAAGATAAAAATAGCACATTCAAGTGGACCTGTATTCATGTTGAAGTAATTATAAACTGTCAGCCCTTATCTCTGTAAACTTTGCAGTTGAAAGAAGAAAGGTAATGTGCATATGGTTAGAAAGGTATCTAATTTATTCTTTGTAGCCCCCAAATAAAAAGAAAAAAGAGAAGGAGCGCTGTACTGCTCTTCAGGACAAGCTTCTTGAAGAAGAAAAGAAGCAGATGGAACATGTACAAGAGAGTTCTACAGAGATTGAAACTGGAAAAGGACAACTGGCTTTTAGCAAGTAAGTTGTTGGAATTGTTACATTCCTGATGCTGGTAAATGACAGAAAACAAAACGTTAGAATTTTAGAGGTGTTAAAGTGTATTATGTTTGTATTTCAACTTAGTGTTCCCTATCTCATTCTTTGGTTATTCACTGATGCAGAATCAACTTCACATTCACTGGAGGAACTGATACATTTTGCTGGTGAAGTTAATTAACTTATAACTACAATATTGGCAGCTTGTCGTCAGCTTTTCTGTATAAAACATATTTTTGGAGAAATCATAGATAGAAAAAATGTCCACAGCATAAAAATGATAGTCTTATCTCAGGCATGAGCTTTGGTTACAAACTATAAATAGTTTGTGGTTTTATAGTATTCTCTGCACTAAAGGTAATATGTTGTCATGTTCAGTGGCTTTGAGGCCCTTGAGGAAGAAGTTTACAACTTAATATATTCCTCCTTTATTTATAGAATCTACCAAAAATGAGACCATCACAAAATTTCTACAGCTGTGTATATTTCCTCGATGTATTTTTTCAGCAATTGATGCTGTTTACTGTGCTCGTTTTGTTGAATTGGTACATCAACAGAAAACTCCAAATTTCTCCACACTTCTTTGCTATGATCGAGTAAGTTCTTTTTGTTGCAGCCTTGAAAAGTCTCACACAAAGATAGCTAATGTTATAATCTATAGAGGTATTATTGTGTGTGTAGTTAAAAACCATGAACTCAAGAGCCAAGTGTCTAAACTTGAATCCTAGCTGTATGATATTTGGCTAGTCATTTAACCTTTCTGTGACTGTTTTCTTATCTGTAAAGCATAAATAACCTGCTTCATAAGATTGTTGTGAGGATTAAATGAATCACTACACATAAAAAGCACCTGATATGTAATAGGCACTCAAGGTTAAACTACTAACTGTTTGAGTTTACATGTATTATCATAATTGGTAGAACTCTTTTCTCCATTCTTAACCTTCAGTTCTTCAAAAAAAAAAAAAAAAATTTCCACCTTCACACACACATAAAAGCAGGGAAGTTTTTCAATATGGTCATATTCACATTTTGCATTTAGCTTTTTCTTATATTACTACATTTTGTGGTTTAAAACCATAATGTATGTTCCAGCATGTCAGCTGCCTATTTCTAATTTCTATCTGCATTTCCTCTGTTTACTCTCCCCATAAACCCAGTCATATGTGTGGCTAAGTCGTTAAGAAACTATTATATAATAATAATGATAATTTTTTTTTCTGTCACTGTAAATCAGCTTTCTTTATAAAAATTATTGTTTTTGGTGTTTGCTTTATGAATGCACTATTTCCCCACAAAAGCCAAAATCTCCAAAGGTCTCTGGAGTGTCAGTATATAAAGGGAATATACATTTTTGACTAAGCTTACCTGTTTATTATGACTTGCTATTAGAGAATCTTCTAGTATTTTCAACTGATTTTGACCTTAATTTGTTTATATTTTTAAAACTTTTTTTCCTGTAGGTTTTCTCTGACATAATTTACACAGTTGCAAGCTGTACTGAAAATGAAGCCAGTCGATACGGAAGGTTTCTTTGCTGCATGTTAGAGACTGTGACCAGGTGGCATAGCGATAGAGCCACATATGAAAAGGTATCACTAATAGAAACCCTTATATTTTACCTGTGTATATAATGACCACATCCAGTAATGTCTAGATGGTTGAGTTTTAAAAGAGGAGCTGAGTTTAAGATTCAGTTGTAAAACCATGTTTATAAGCACAATTAATTCATTATTAAAAAGTGCTGTATACTTTTTTTATTCTTTCTCAAACTGACATTCCAAATTAATATCTTTATATAAGTTGAACTTTTTATGACTATCCAAATACACATGATGTTTTTATGTGGAAACATTGATCTGTCTACTTAAGTTTCAGTTTCTGCTATTTTGTGAATCACAATTTTTCTTTAAACGTGACAAACATTATTTCCTTAGGAATGTGGAAATTATCCAGGATTCCTTACCATATTACGGGCAACTGGATTTGATGGTGGAAATAAGGCTGATCAATTAGACTATGAAAATTTTCGGCATGTTGTACATAAATGGCATTATAAACTAACCAAGGTAAAAAAAAATTGAGTTTTTCAAAGGTAAATTTTTCTCTTTGTACTTGCATAATAATGAATCTTAAAATGTTTGTTGTAGGCATCAGTACATTGCCTTGAAACAGGCGAATATACTCACATCCGGAATATCTTGATTGTGCTAACAAAAATACTTCCTTGGTACCCAAAAGTTTTGAATCTGGGTCAAGCTTTGGAAAGAAGAGTACACAAAATCTGCCAAGAAGAAAGAGAGAGGCCAGATCTATATGCATTGGCTATGGGGTAACAAAATTATATTTTAATGTGATTTACAAGACTAGATGACAGAAGGATTCTGAAGACTTTAAAATGTTTTACAGTGTTGAAGTTTATCTTCTGCCTTCAGGAGATTATGGGAGATTATGCGATCATGTTCCCACAGGCTGGTGAGAGTTACCACTTCTGATTATCAACTTCCGGTCTATACTGGATGATAGTTTCAAAAGTCATATATAATATTTCTTGATTGGGAGGAAATATAATTTTATCATCATAGTTACCAGATCTTCAAGAATAAAAGAAAAAAGCCATCTTAGTTTTAGGATTATAGTGAAATTGTTATTTTTAAGAAAGTTGGGCATTCTATAAAAACCTTCAAGCACTTACTGAAAATTAGTATTTTTTTAGTTCTCTAGAACCACAGAGTAGAATGAATAACTTGCTAATTTTATTCTTAAAAACCTCATGTTTGTGTTTTTTGATTTGTGTTTGTATATTTAAACACTTTGTGCGACTTTCAGCTACTCTGGGCAGTTGAAAAGTAGAAAGTCATACATGATACCTGAAAATGAGTTTCATCACAAAGACCCCCCTCCGAGGAATGCAGTTGCCAGTGTGCAAAATGGGCCTGGTGGTGGGCCTTCTTCATCATCAATAGGAAGTACATCTAAATCGGATGAAAGCAGTACTGAGGAGACTGGTATGCTTACTTGTAGAAGCTTATAAGTAATATATTTTATTTCAACAAAGTGAAATGTTTTATATCACAGAACAAGTACAGTGCTGGCTTAGTATTACTTTTTATTCCCTAGATAGGAGTACATAAGTGTTAAGAAGTAATCAGCCTGCTGCTTCTTTCTAATTATTCTCTAATCATTTTGCTGTGAAATTATAGTTTATTTATATCTAGGGGCTTGTTAAATAAAACCTTACTTTTATTTCAGATAAATCAAGAGAGAGATCTCAGTGTGGTGTGAAAGCTGTTAATAAAGCTTCTAGTACCACACCTAAAGGGAATTCAAGCAATGGAAATAGTGGCTCTAACAGGTAGGAACACTGTGCCATGTGTCGTAATTCTTAATTCTTTTTAAAATGGTTTTTATGTATTTATTTTTTTGAGACGGGGGTCTTGCTATGTTGCCTAGGCTTGTCTCGACTCTGGCCTCAAGCAATCTGCCTGCCTTGGCTTTCTACACTGCTGGGATTAGAGGCACGAGCCACTGCGCCTGGCCCTCATAATTCTGATTTCTTATGTGGATCCTCATTGGTAGAAGGGGGAGGGGTTGTTGAGTAATGTGAAAAGTCATTTATGTTGGACTTTGAAATTTTCTTTTTACCCTATTTTGCTGATATGCTTTACATCCTAATTATGTTTTATATCGTTATGCTTTGTATAACAACTTTGTTTCTCCTGCTGGGATACACAGGGGAATGTAGATGTGAAGTTAAAAAAATAGGGTAGAGTGATTGCTGTGAATAATCTGAGTAAGGACAGACATAAGAAAAGCTTACACTAATTTTAAGTAGTGCTCCATCCAGCTAAGTAATCCGTTTCCTGATAGTATTTCCCTTGGTTGGTTTGTGAGGTATATATTTGGTTTTTACCATGTTATTCTCACAGGTTATGAACATATGCCAAAAAGAGCCTGACATTATTTTAATAATAATTTTCTTTTTTTTTTGAGGCAGGGTCTCTTTCCATCACCCAGGCTGGAGTGCAGTGGCATGATCTTGGTTCACTGCAACCCTCGCCTCCTGGGTTCAAGTGATTCTTGTGCCTCAGCCTCCCTGGTAGCTGGGATTACAAGCTACAAGCATGTGCTACCACACCTGGCTAATTTTTTGTGTGTTTTTAGTAGAGATAGTGTTTCGCCATGTTACCAGGCTGGTTTCAGACTCTTGGCCTCGTGATCTGCCTGCCTTGGCTTCCTAAAGTGCTGGGCGTGAGCTGCCATGCTTGGCTAATAATTCTTCTTAATCAGCAATTCATGAATTTGTTTATTATTTACTGGATAAAGAAATAGTTCCTTTGTTTTTTTGTTTTTTGTTTTTTTTTTTTTTTTTTTTTTGAGACGGAGTCTTGCTCTGTCACCCAGGCTGGAGTGCAGTGGCATGATCTTGGTTCGCTGCAACCTCTGCCTCCCAGGTTTAAGCGATTTTCGTGCCTCAGCCTCCCAGAGTAGCTGGGATTACAGGCGTGTGCTACCATGCCCAGCTAAGTTTTTTATATTTTTAGTAGAGATGGGGTTTCACCATGTTGGCCAGGCTGGTCTCAAACTCCTGACCTCAAGTGATCCACCCTCCTCGGCCTCCCAGAGTGCTGGGATTATAGGCGTGAGCCACTGCACCTGGCCATTGTTTCGTCCTTTTTACTTGTCTTAAAGTTGTCCTTTAGTTTTCAAAGGACACCACCTTACTTCTAGTATTTTTGAAGTTAGTAAGAAATCCTTTATGATATATTTTATCATATATCAGATGGGATATATTTTATGATTATTTGTCTTAAAATCCCATGTTTTTATTTTTAAGCAACAAAGCTGTTAAAGAAAATGACAAAGAAAAAGGGAAAGAGAAGGAAAAGAGAAAAAAGAAAAGACTCCAGCTACTACTCCAGAGGCCAGGGTACTTGGTAAAGATGGTAAAGAAAAACCAAAGGAGGAGCGGCCAAATAAAGATGAAAAAGCAAGAGAAACCAAGGAAAGAACGCCAAAGTCTGACAAAGAAAAAGAAAAATTCAAGAAGGAAGAAAAAGTTAAAGATGAGAAATTCAAGACCACTGTCCCCAACGCAGAATCAAAATCAAGTCAAGAAAGGGAAAGAGAGAAGGAGCCATCCAGAGAGAGAGATATAGCAAAGGAAATGAAATCAAAGGAAAATGTTAAAGGAGGAGAAAAGACGCCAGTTTCTGGGTCATTGAAGTCACCTGTTCCCCCGATCAGATATTCCAGAGCCTGAAAGGGGCAAGTTTACCTTTCTTTCTATGTGCTTACCTTTTGTTATTTTAATGTATAGTTGGTTATTGTCTCCTTGTTTTGGTAGGTTACATAGGGATTTTGCTAGGGGAACTTGATTGCCTTACAAGTTGGTGTTTTTTTTTTTTTAAGTGTTTAGAAAACTAAAAATATACCTTATTCTGACTATTTCTTTTTGTCTTAACAGAACAAAAACGCCGCAAAATTGATACCCACCCTTCTCCATCACATTCCTCCACAGTAAAGGTCAGTATAGCCTGAGGAAGGCAGCGTCCATGTTAGGCTCACCTGTTTGGAATACCAGTGTCCTGACTTCCTTCAAGTCTTATGCCAAGCATTCACTGGAGCCACTGGAGGTTTTATATTGCATTAGAAAATGAATTTTTCTATATTGGTGGACTGATTTTTTTTCCTATTATTTTTATTATAAAAATGTTCAAACTTCAAGGACTTGGCACTAATTTTGTAGTGTTTCAAAGTGCAAGAGAAATTTTACCCAGAAGTGCCTCAACTGCTTTAAGCAGTCTTTTTTGGAGTGCAATGGTAGCTACAAGCAAACAAATCTTTTCAGCAGAATGAAGCCTATTTTTCAGCATATTGAGAATATATAGCACTCAAGACTTCCTGGATGATACAGGATAAACAAGTTACCTCTGAATTCAAGCTTCTTGATGAGCATCATACCGATATGTGCCTTCTCAAGAAGGAGTCTTGAAAAGGAGTTCCATTTTAAAGTCTCCTTGGTGATCAGCTCTCCTGTAGTTGTGTATATTCAGTGAGCATGTAGCTCTGTTGTATCTTCCCTTGGAGGTTTGTTTATACCCTTATTGGGTTCCCAACAAGTTTAACCTTCCGTTACGATAAAAGCAGATGTGGCATCCAATCCTACCACCCAGCAAAGAGAAACCCCAGGCATTCAACTGCAGCACAAAATCGTGGGTGTAGCCTTCTTGAAGACTCAGGGTAGCCATTCCTTGCTCCACATTTAATTTTAATTCTAAAGTCATCTAATTTCATGGAATCTTTGAATTTGCAGTACGTTGAACTTTTTAAAAACTGTAAGTTACTAATTCTTCATGAAAGCACTGTGGTGGAATATTGTAGTTGATTTCTTTTTCTTTCTTTTTCTTTTTAATGCTTTTTTTGTGTGTGGGAGGTGTGAGATTCACCATGATAGGCACTTTGCAAAAAAAAAAAAAAAAAGTGATTACTCTTATATATTTTGTTTTCTTGTTAATGCAATGCCACTGAGTTTTCCAGCTAAGATTAAAAAAATGTGTATATTTATAGTAGAGTTAAAAGTAAAGTAAAATGTGAAACCTCCCAATTAAAGAAGAACTATAAAAAATATAAGGCAATGTTCTTCCACAGTGACCTCCAGTATTTTAAATTTTTTTGTGGAGAAAAAAATGTTTTGCTTTCTTAAACCTCTTATCTATAGCTTAAGTAGAGAGATATGAAAAATGTGGCATTAACATTTATTTTAAAATTCTGAACAGGGAACGATGTTTATTTCTTACATTGAGTACTTTTAATTTAGTTTTTTAACATTACAATTCCATTACATGGTTTTGTTTTTATTTTTATTGTTGATATTCATATTGATGATGACATCATGAAATTTATCCTCACAAGAAGTAGCTGGTTTATTTCCAGGTTACAGCCATACTTCCCAAAGTTCCTCTGGGTTCTGAGAACTATGCCAGCTCACCTGTCATCTCCATTCATTTTCTACAGGACAGTCTCATCGAACTCAAGGAATCTTCAGCAAAGGTTTGAGTCTTTTAAAATCATCATGCCTAAGTAAACCAAATGTTCTTTACTTATTTTACTTAATAGATGCCCTCACCCTAGTACATTCAGTACACTGAGATCAGTGGGAAAAAGTACTCTGCTTACATTGAATAACCTTCAAAAATATTAAATGTTAAAACTGAAACAGCAGATGACAATGGTCCCTTTTAATGAGATTGTTACAAAATATATGTCATGTGCCAACATTTCTATCATCTCTCCTTGCTTGTTGTGTTATACATTCTCCTTTTACGCTTCAAAATCTGGAAATAAGTTTAACATTCAGGGGAAGAGGATATTGGTTTGTTTGGGTTTATTTAATTTTTCAGAACAAATCTGCCAGGCTTTCTGACTGTTTTAGACAACCCAAAATGGCAAAAATAAATTCAATGCATTCACATATCCGTTTTAAAAATGGACCTCATCTCAGTCCATAAAAATTTTTTATATATCCTTTGCTGAGGTACCTTTCTGGTAGTTGTAGCACAATATACAGAAGATACAGTTAATGTGAAATAATCATTCCCATGGAGGGGAGTACTCGGTGGTTGTGTTTACATGTCAGTATTAATTCTTATCTGTTATTCTACTTTCTTGAGTATTCTGCTACTAAAAATAGTGTGCAGTTTGTGTATCTTATTACAGAGTTTATTATAGTATTATAGTTGAGTTGTCCATTGTTCATGTTGTTTTGTCTTTGTTATAAAATGTGGTCCTTTGAATTTTCTACTTTGCCTCCTCTTACAAGCTACAAGCAAATGAAATCTGCTTAGCAGAATGGAGCCTATTTTTCAGCATAAATATTGCTTACCATAATTAAAATAGAAATCTGCTAAGCATGATTTCTTTACTGGTGGACCAAATGAAATTTTGAAACAAAGCCAGTTGACATTACTAACTACTTTTAGATCTATAGATTTATGATGAAATGCTTGTGGGGTATTAGGTAAATAAGCACTAATTTTTAACAGTTTATATTAGCCAGTGTACCTGTATCCTAAAATTGTAGTGTTGTTTTTAGAATATACTGTATTAATTAAAAGTCTCAGCTATACTGGGGAGAACTTCCATTTACTTTTATTTTTTTCTGATTTGAATGGATGTTTTATTTGAAGTAGATATTGGGGATTATTCTGAAATATGCTACTGAAGAACAAGCCAAAGTAACACATTAGACACATCAGCTTAATAGTATTTTTGAAAATTCTAAACATTCAACATGTTTTTGTTTTTTGGTGTTAGCCATAACGTCACAATACTAATGAAAGTTTTTAGTACCTAGTAGGAGTTGCAAAAATGTTGATACCAGGTTGGAATTATATACTGCTGTTTTTTATTACATGGGATTATTATTTAAAATGATCTTCCTATTTAGGTTAGTTTTGGAAAGCTTAATTCATATTTCAGTTTTGAAATCTATAGAACTTTCATTTAAAGTAAACTTTTTATTGGCTAACTTAAATATATATTGCAATATAGTAAGTTTTAAAACCGGTTTTGATTTGTTTATGTTAGTCTTAACCATCAGTGGGTTGTGTGGGCTATTTTAAATTAATGGGCTAACAGTGTTAACTTGTGAATATTTATTTGCTGAAACATACTTTGAAGCATTTTGTAACCTGCTGTTTAATTGGATTTTCTAATCGATGATGGTTCCTCACATTTGTGAAAAGGCCTTTTGAAAATATGTACTGTCTCATTGCATGCTCATAACAGTGCTGTGAGGTAGACATGGCAGGTGGATGATGTGTTTTTGACAAATGAGAGACTAAAAGTTCTTTAGCTTTCCTAGTTAACATCTTGTTAGTATCAAAACATGAACTAAAATTGAGATTCATTTATTCCTAGCACCACTCATTTCAACAATAGTTGAAAGGGTTTTTGTAGCTCCTTTAGTGTGTTTGCCTTGGTTTTTAAAAATTAATAGTGATTCAAGTCAATCTCCCACATCCCCCCTTTTTAAAAGTGGTGTTTTCTGGGCATTTAAAATTTAGTAGATTTATTCCACGTGCAACCAGAAAAATTTGAAAATGGCATATACATATGCTTCTAAAAATTATGTGACTCAGATCCTTAGTATTTAGCATGGCACCTGGCAGTAAGGTTAGATATTCAATAAATATTTGAAATGATCTCTTAAGTCTTTGTACTTTGGTAAAGCATGCAAAGTACTGGTTTGCATAGTAACTGATGTTGCATTTTTATGTATCTAGAAAGTTTAATAGCATATGAATGCCTTAGAAAAAAATTTCACTGGACTTTGAGTGATCTCCAAAATTGATTATCTATGGCCTCACTGTTCTGGGGTAGCTTTTTCTAGAGGGTTTGGAAGATTCGCATCTATTTTCATATTATCTTATCACTTGTACATATAAAATTCTCTCCCTGCTTTTAGTTTGGCTTTTTAGTTGTGCTTTGTCTGTGTAATTCTCTCTTTATTATTTATTTGCCATTTTTACTTTCTAATTCTTGGTAAAAGCAATACACGGATTTAGATTTTCAAGTAAGAATTAGCTAAAAGAAGAAAAAATCTGGCTTAGTATCCAAATCTTTTCTGTCAGTTCACTCTTTGCCCCTAATTTTCAAATAGTGTATTTCTACTTTTGATGTAGCAATTCTAGCCAGCTACATTTGATGAAGAAAATGTTAAAAAAGTACTTGTTCTCACTAATCAACCTCTCTGTAATTTTTAAGAGGGCATCAGTAACCACCTCAGAGACAGAATTTAGCTTTTAATTTGTTCACCATCTTAAAATGAGGATTTACAACCAAACTCAAGCTTAAAAGTGAGACTATATAATATGGTGAAGCTTTAATAAAAGCAATGGAGCAGTGTTTTCTAAAGCAGATTTTGAAAATCAGTCAAATTCTTTTTTGGACCTTAATGATCCCAATGTCAAGAATAAAAGCCAGTCAAGAACAAAACCTAGCAATGCTACATGCAAATTCATTGAATGAATCCTTAATTTTATTTGACAAACTTGATTACTCACTGTGTGTACAAGGTACCAGGAAGTATGTAAAAGTAGAAAGGTACCTTAGCTCTCCTACTATACTGGAAACTATGTTACAGACAAAAATGTGTGACATGAAGTTAATAGGGAGCACTTGTCATGAAAAAGGTAAATATAAAATAATGGAAAGTGAGTCGAAGGGTTGAGGGATGGTTGAGTGCTAATGACTTTGAGCCATCTTTGAAGGCTAAGTAGGATTTCAAGAAGTTAAGATAAAAAAGTAAACAACCATTCTAGTAATGAGAACTGCTGGAAAAGACAGATGTTAGGGAGCAGTGATAGCGACAGCATAGAATGCATTGGGTTACTGTATGCATTTAATTCATTAGGCAATGAGAAACTGTATGTTTTATGCAAGAGTATTATCAGAACTCTTCTGAAGAAGGAATTGAATTGGGTACATTCTGAACTAAGAATTTCTGATTGTGTATCAGTTGAGCTATGTGACTTTTTATGTCAAGAATGAAGTATTTGAACATTAATGCCAGAAGTAAGTTCTAGAAAAATTTCTCAATTTCTCGCAGTACAAAAAGCAAGTAAGCACAGTTCAAAACTTCATTATTAACAATGGTTGTGTGTGTGTATGGATGGATTTGTGATCACAAACCTTTTTTTTTTTTTTACTTTTATTTGCAAAAATTAATATTTCTCTTAGAGAAGTCTTGAGTATTGCAGTAATATATGATTTCCTTTGTCTTAATCATAAATAAGATATGAATAAATCTCACAATTAGAAAAATTCTTGAAGTGTCATTTAAGACATAGCCAGCAAGAGTATCTATCTTTTAGACAAGTACTTTTATGACTATTTATCATTCTCTTGCTCTTTGTTATTAATAAGCGTTTTGTCTGTTTTACTTTGTCAACTTTTAAACATTGAAATTTTAAAGAGTCTACTTCTGCATTGCTATGGCAGTATTTCTGAGCCAACTGAATTGAAAGTGTTTGGTGTTAAAAAAATAAGTGTTTAATTCTCAGACTGATGGTCTTCTTTTTTCATGTATTCCTTTGAATACCAAAGGATTTCTTCATGTAAAAATATTTGAGTTTTGACTCACTATTCTATTTGTTCCTAAGGTATATCTAGCATTGTGTAGTTATGTAATGAGTTATATTCAGTGTTTTGCTGCATAATACTTTTAATGTTTTAAACATAGGCTTGTAGCACCGTTATAAATGCCGTTAAGGTTAGGTATCTGATTATTTCCTGACTACTTCCTAAATATTTTTATTTTACAGCATAGTTCCATATTTACAGCTCACTTAAGAAGAGTTATCTCTCAATTATTTAGTTAGAATATCCTTGATGTTTGGCTGTTTTGCCTATAGCCCTTTTGGCAGAGAAAGAATAGGCAGAGGAGAATATTAGTTCATTATTTTGTAGTCTTTTGAATTGTTTAATCATCCTCAGCTGACTAGATGGTTTTCTGAGGTATTTAGAACCAGAAAGACAAATTTCACAGTTAATTGTGATTATTTTGATAGAAATTGGAATGCTTTCAGAAGTAGAGAACATGCAGCTTTTACATTTGTAAAAAATAATTTAGGGTAATCTTTGCATGGTTCATACTGAGGCAGAAAAGAATTATTAGCAAAATCATGACTAGGTTTTATTTTTATACTTTTGCCCATTGTCATTATTGACTGCCTGTCAGTGGATGGTAAGACTATTTAAAATTTCCATGATGGTGTAGAGATTTTTTTTGTTTTTAACAGAGAAATTCCAGTTACTATTTTTCATATATGGACTCTTGTAATGGTGGTTATAGGTCTTTACAATAGAGCTATAAGGATCCTCTAGCTTGTGAATTTACTGAGTCTCAGTTGAGGCACAGATGAACTGGTGTTTAAATGGTAATTTTTATGAGGCCAAGAATTGCAACTTTATATAATTTGTGCCATGTCCTTTTATTTTACCTTTTATAATCCAGATAGCTGACCAGTTTTGACTCTGGGTATAATTCCCAATTGTGTTTCATTTAATAAACAAATGATACCAATGCTGGAAAACTAATAATCTTCAGTAATATTGCCTTAATTTAACAGCTCTACATTAATCATACTCCTCCACCACTGTCCAAGAGTAAGGAGAGAGAAATGGACAAGAAAGATTTGGACAAGTCAAGGGAAAGATCCAGAGAAAGAGAGAAAAAAGATGAAAAGGACAGGAAAGAGCGGAAAAGGGTTTGTAATTTTTTTTAAAACTAGTTTGGAAAGCTCATTATCATGTACACCAGTGTGTATGTTGACTTTTAAAAAATACTAGTTTGTTCCATAGTAGTCTGTTAGTTCATGATTTTATTGATATTTTTACCCTGAAGTGTTTGACATCTTCTACATTAATAAGGATCTTCAGCCTAGTAATCTCTACCAGCTCTGCTTGTCTTTCATGCCATTTTACCTAGTGTGTGATACTGCTGCAGATATTCTCCATTGCTAGTTAGCTGTGCCCTTCTCATATAAAAATAATACTTTAAAACAAAAACATAAGCCCTTGGTCAATGTAGTTCACAATTCTTGGTTCTAGGATCACTCAAACAATGACCGTGAAGTGCCACCGGACTTAACCAAGAGACGTAAAGAAGAAAATGGAACAAGTAGGTAGACTTATTAATATATTTGAAGCTGTCATCAAAGTGAATTGGAAAAGGCTTTCATGACTTTCTTTTGTAATTTTAGTGGGGGTTTCAAAACATAAAAGTGAAAGTCCATGTGAATCTCCTTATCCAAATGAAAAAGATAAGGAAAAAAATAAGTCAAAATCTTCAGGCAAGAAAAAGGCAGTGATTCATTTAAATCTGAGAAGATGGATAAAATCTCCTCCGGTGGCAAAAAGGTAAATTAGGAAAATAAAGGAATAATATGCTTTTATCTTAAAAAAATCAACTCTAAAATTTAGCAAGTACTGAATTTTTTTCCTAGTCATATAGTCTTTTGTTCATTATTTAGGGGTGGGAGAAGAAGGTATTGAGGGAGGGCAGGTTATCTATTTGGGAAATTTGAGTCAGTGCATTCCCGGATTACTAGGAGGGTAGAGTTAATATACTTCTAGATTCCTTTCCCCCTCTCCATTCCACTCCCACCTACTTCTGTTGATTGAGTTTGAGCTGTTCTTTGCCTTTTCTTTTTTTCTCCACCAACTCTTTGCTTTTAGTTTCTTTATTCCTGAAATTAAAATATGGTCACATGTATTCTTTCTGACCATCATAGTGTGATAAAGTCTTGATTGTGATTTGAAACATTTTTGCAACGTTTTCTCCTAATAAACTGATTTGCTTGAAACTTGTGTTTGCATTTAAAAATTAAGTATAAGGTACATTCTCTTACATATTAATGGTTGATATTTAAAATTAATCTCACGCATCTGTCATAAAGTAATAAGCCATTACTACGGTATAAATTGTTTACAAAACATTGTTATATATATTGAAAATATATGCCATATATTATGGTTTATAAAAGCACTTTTAAAAATGTATATGATGAACATTTTAATTCTGTGCTTTAAAAGATAGACTGTTCTTTTACGGCTTTTTAATTGAGGTAAAATTCAAATAACATAAAATTAACCATTTTAAAGGTGTACATTTAAGTGACATTGAGTATATTTACAATCTTGTGTAATAATCTCTATGTAGTTCCAAAACATTTTTATCACCTCCAAGAGAAAACTCTATATCCATTTAAACAGTCACTCCCATTTCCCTTTCTCCACAGCCTCTGGGAACCATAAATTTGTTTCTTTATGGATTTACTTATTCTGAATATTTTATGTAAATGAAATAGTACAATAATGTGGCCTTTTGTGTCTGATGTCTTAGCATAATGTTTTTGAAGTTCTTCCATGCCGTAGCATGAGTCATTTACTTCATTTCTTTTTATAGCTAAGTAATATTTTATTATGTGAATATACCATATTTATTTATCCATTTGCCAGTTGATGGACTTCTTAGTTGTTTGCACGTTTTGGCTATTGTGAATAGTGCTGCTGTGAACATTTTTGTGTGACTGTAATTATTTTGTTCAGAAACACCTATTTTTCAATCATCTTGGGTATATGCCCAAGAATGGAATTTCTGGGTTATATGGTAATTCTATGTTTAACTTTTTGAGGGAACCACCAAACTGTTTTCCATAGTGGCTGTACAGATTTACATTTCTACCAACAAAGTGTCAGGGTGCGAATTTCTCTATGTCCTTGTCAACACTGGTTATTTTCTGTTTTTGTTTTTTTATTGTAGCCATTCCAGTAAGTGTGAAGTGGTATCTCGTTGTGGTTTTGATTTGCATTTTCTTAATATCTAATGATGTTGACCGTCTTTTCATGTGCTTATTGGCCATTTCAAGAAATCTGTTGAGATGCTTTGACCGTTTTTTATTTGGAGGGCTTGTGTTGCTCAGTTGTAAGAGTTCTTTATATATTTTGGATGCTAGTACTTTATGAGATATGTGATTTGCAAATATTTTCTACCAGTTCTATAGGTTGTCTTTTCACTTTATGATAGTGTTCTTTGATGCACGAATGTTTTTACTTTTGGTGAAGTTCAGTGTATCTGTTGTTTTCCTTTTGTTGCTTATGCTTTTGTTGTCATATCAAGTAAGTTTTTGAAGACAAATTATTGCTGGCGGTTGATTAAAAAGGTTTTTGAACTTGTCTTTTATATTTGAGTTCCTCTTCCCCCAGCTAATTCTACCATTTCTTATAGGAGTCCAGGCATGATAAGAAAAGATAGAAAAGAAAGAGAAACGGGACAGTTCAGGAGGAAAGGAAGAAAAGAAACAATATCCTTTTCATTTTGATGTTTTCAGTCAGTATAATGGAAAGCTTTGATACTGGTCATGTTATAATTGTACCCTTGTAGTATGTGGTTTAAATACTTAAAGTCTTATTAGTTTTGAAATGCTCTTTCCAGTTAACTCTCTCAAAATGCGTGAAATCTGGAAGTGGGATACTTAATGTTCTTGATTTTTAAAAATACCTCTGTGGTGACTGAGATGTTTTATGCCACTAAGGGATTTATAGTCTTTTGGGTTCTATTATCACAGAGAGGAAGAAAGGGAACAGAGAGTCCCTAGGGCTGGAGACATTGGGAATAGAAGGGCAAAATGATGAGGCTGACAAGCAGAGCTGATAGAGTTTGAGGCTACCAGGCTGGTCAGAGCCATTTAGGCCTGCAGGCTGAGGTGCTGTACTGAAAGGTGAGAGCTTGTAGCTCCCAAAAGTTGTTTTCCCTTAATTTGTCATCTACTCATAAGTCCTCAGACAAGCACAGATAATGAAGACTTTCAAATCAAGGTGAGTATTCTCTTACCACCTTTTCGTTTAATGATAAAAACATAAAATGAGGTCTGATAATGTTGAAAAAACTAGATGCATTTTACAAGCTACAACTACTTCATTTTTTTCACCTAAATATAACGAACAAGTCTTTGGGTATAGATGCAAAACAAAATTCAGAGTTATTTTTAAGCTGTTTTCGTTTTAAGCTTGCTGATTAGCCACACATTTTTTTTAAGCACCAAGATATATTTAAGAACATCTGGCTTTCTCTTCACCACTCATTCCCATCTTCTCTGGATAGTTAATTATGTGTTTAAAGTCCTTATAGCCTTGTAAATGTTGGTGATGGTATCTGCATTTTATAGGTGAAGAAACAGATTCTGAGAGGTTAAGTTGAAGAGGGTCATAGAGATATTAGTCAACAGAGCCAACACTCAAACCTTGGTCTTTCTGTCCTTTAGTGTTCTCTGTTCCTTTTGCTTTCTCATGCTGATGTGTTATCCAAAGACTTTTTTTGTGCCATTTTTTTCTGCCACTGCCCATGTTTTTATAAAGCCAGAAAATACGGTTTGTGTTTTTAGTTCTGGAATTTACAATGTGTAACTTTTTTTAAAGATAATGCACTTATGCTTTATGTGAGACTTAAAAAGTATTTTACCCATTTTAAATAGTGTTTCCATTATGGTGGATACAGTTTTCAGACCCTAATATTTCCTTTTTTGAGCACGTATGGTAATCTGAATACTTTACTGTTACTGTTTGATGATGCCTTAGTATTATTGAAGTACCTAGGACAATTTGCCCCCTACATGTAATGGTTCCCAGACAGCTGTATTTTGAAGCTACTCTCTTGCTTTTTTTATAGCACATTTTCTTGCTTCCATGTTAGCCATCATTTCATATATTAACTATACTTGCTTGTATATACCTTCCCTAATATTGTTGGGTGCTTCTAATCTTTTACCAGACCAGATAGATAACCAAGGCTATTTACCAGTGTTTAAATTATAAGTGAGAGATGTCTGAGAGCCAGTTCTGTATAAGGGTATGGATTTCCTCATCTTTATTTTGGCTGCAAAGCAGGGATTTGAGAGGTTGCCATATAGTCAACACCTGATGAATGGTGTGCTTTTCCTGCTTTTTCAGTGCTTGTTACGAAAGTAGAGTAGGGCAAATAAGTTATTAAAGAACATTTAGAATTTAAAAGGCAATATTATTGCTAATTCTTCAATTCTAGGTGCTCCTACCCCCATTCCAACCTTGACAACTATCTTCTCTGATGAGCTGTAAACTCTTAATCCTCATCTTAACCTTTCTTTTAACCTGGCATTTTGCTGTCACATGTGGTCTCCCTATTAAAAGAAAAACAAAAAGCCTACCTCTCATATCTGCATTAGGAATTAGCCAGCCATTGTCACTGACAACTTTCACAGTGATTTTATATATCTCTCCTTTACTCAGTACTAAATATTACTATTTTGTATGTGAAGGTTATGCTGCAGATTTCGGTTTTTCTTACACTGACCATGAATTTGTATTTTACCTCTCTTTATAATCTCTTAGGAACAAAGGGATGACAAGACTGGCCAGGGTTAGATATTTGGCTGGTGGTCTTACAGCAAAGCTTCTAGATTCAGATGTCCTTTTAAAAGTACATCTAGCTGGATGTCCATCCTGTTGAATTCCTCATTGACAACTTTGTACAATACTTTCTCTGGATAGACTCTTAATTTTGTGAGACTCTGGTTGATGTTTCTTTGTTTCTTTCTTTTGAGACAAGGAAGTCTCGCTCCTTGCCCAGGCTGGAGTGTAATGGCGCGATCTCGGCTCACTACAACCTCCGCCTTCCGGGTTTAGAGATTTTCCTGCCTCAGCCTCCCGAGTAGCTGGGATTATAGGCATGCAATACCACGCCTGGCTAATTTTTGTATTTTTAGTAGAGCTGAGGTTTCACCATGTTGGCCAGGCTGGTCTTGAACTCCTAACCTCAGATGATCTGCCTGCCTTGGCCTCCCAAAGTGCTGGGATTACAGGTATGAGCCACTGTGCTGGGCCATCTGGCTGATAGTTTTTTGTTTTGTTTTTGTTTTTGTTTTGAGACAGGGTCTTGCACTGTCGCCCAGGCTGGAGTGCAGTGGCACGATCTCGGCTCACTACAGTCCCCGTCTCCTGGGTTCAAGTAGTTCTCCTGCCTCAGCTTCCTGAGTAGCTGGGAATACAGGTGTGCACACCACGCCCAGCTAATTGTTTTTGTATTTTTAGTAGAGATGGAGTTTCACCATGTTGGCCAGGATGGTCTCGATCCTTGACCTTGTGATCCGCCCACCTTGGCTTCCCAGAGTGCTGGGATTACAGGCATGAACCACTGTGCCTGGCCTTTTTCTCTTTTTTTTTTTTGAGATGGAGTTTTGCTCTGTCGCCCAGGCTGGAGTGCAGTGGTGCAATCTCGGCTCACTACAACTTTCACCTCCCTGGTTCAAGTCATTCTCCTGCCTCAGCCTCTCTAGCAGCTGGGACTACAGGCGCGCCACTATACCCAGCTAATTTTTGTATGTTTTGTAGAGATGGGGTTTTGCCTGTTGCCCAGGCTGGTCTCGAACTCCTGACCTCAGGTGATCCTTGGCCTCCCAAAGTTCTGGCATTACAGGCATGAGCCACTGCGCCTCGCCGATAGTTTCTTTAAAATATATATATATTGTAAATAGAGACAGGGTTTTAGCATGTTTCCCAGGCTGGTCTGAAACTCCTGGACTCAAGCCGTCTGCCTACCTTGGCCTCCCAACGTGCTAGGATTATAGGGATGAGCCACCATGCCTGGCTGATAGTTTCTTTTTCTGGCTGTTGACTGCCACTTTCTATTTGGATACATTCCAGGGTTGGTCAGGTCTGTTTTTCTTCCTTTTCTTTTAGAATGTTACCATTTCTGATTGGAACCATCTATTTACAGGCTACTTTGAACTGCCTACCCTCCCCCACTCACCTTTTAATTTATTCTATAGAAAGGACAGCTCCTACATGTCATATTTCCATGATTGAAAGATGTCATTGCTTGTAAGATTGCATCATTGTTTTTAGAACAGTTATTTTTAGGCGGATTGGTAGAAAAATGACACTCATTTGTGTCATCCTGATTTTCACAAACGTTAAAATAATCGCATTAGAATTAAGATACAAGGCCAAGCATGGTTGCTCAAGCCTGTAATCCTAACACTAGGAGGCTGAGGCAGGAGGATTGCTTGAGGCCAGGAGTTTGAGATCAGCCTAGGCAACATAGCGAGACCCCATTTCTACCAAAAAAATATATATATGCAACTTAACTAGACATGGTCGTATGCACCTGCTCATCCCAACTCCTTGGGAGTCTGAGGCAGGAGGCAGGAGGCAGGAGGATTTCCTGAGTGCAGGAGTTCAAGGCTGCAGTGGGCCATGATTATGCCACCGCACTCCAGCATGGGTGACAGAGCAAGACTCTGTTTCTTAGGAAAACAATTAAGAAGATACAGTATATAAATGTGACCATTATTAAATTCCTTCCAGTCTTCTGTCATCTTCTGTTGTTTCCTATTTTTGGTCACAAACCTCTGTTCCTTCTATGCATCTTCTGTTGCCCTTAAAGTCCTTGTCCAAATTTGTCTTACCTCTCCTTGATTTAGTCTCTTGAAGATTACTAGTTCCTTTGCCTTTAACTTTTTTAAAAAAATTCCTGTTAATAAAATTGTCCTCTGAGAACCACCCTTTGGCTTCTCAATTTTTATTTGATATATGTGATCCTCAACTCAGGGATGTTGAGTTCAGCAAACTTTTGGAAGTCCTTTTTTGAATCAAATGCTATGCTAAGCTGACATTTGCTCCCAGGCCTTGAGATGCTCAAATCTCCTTGTTTTTTTTTTATTAATTTGGATGTAGGGCTTTGATTTTAAAGAATATTAGTAGTTAGCACTACTTATTCATAATCTGTAATTTAATCTACTGCATTTCTGTTCTAATCCTCCATTCCAGGAAGGCTACATATATTTTGCAGGTCCATTTCTTCCAGTCTCACATGTTTAACCTAATTTTTATCCTGTAAATCCAAGATTGCAAATTGTCAGCCCTTGGGCAGAATGTGGCTTGTTAAATGTACTTTCTTATTTTATTTTTCAGACAGAGTCTCGCTCTGTTGCCCAGGCTGGAGTACAGTGGTGTGATCTGGCTCACTGCAACCTCTGCTTCCCAGGTTCAAGCAATTCTCATGCCTCAGCCTCTCAAATAGCTGGGATTACAGGCATGTGCCACCATGCCTGGCTAATTTTTTTGTATTTTCAGTAGAGATGATGGGGTTTTGCCATGTTGGCCAGGCTGGTCTCAAACTCCTGACCTCCAGTGAACCGCCCTCCTTGGCCTCCAAAAATGCTGGGATTATAGGTGTGAGCCACCGCACCCGGCCTCTTTTATTATTTTTTGTAGAGATGTGATCTCACTATATTGCTCAGGCTGGTATTGAACTCATGGGCTCAAGTAATCCTCCTGCCTCTGCCTCTCAAAGTGGTGGGATTACAGATGTGAGCCACCACGGCCAGCCAAATGCACTTTCTTAACCTCACACAATGTTTAAAATTTTTTTAAATCTGTTTCTTTTAAAAATCAGAATTGACAAAAATCCAAATTTCAGTTTCCCCTTGAAGGATGGGAACATCTGGTAACATTGTGTCCTGATTTCAGCTAGATTTGTCTAGGTGCTGCCCCCCTTTAGAATAGAGCAGGGGTCTTTTTTTAAACAGTTCACCTCAGTCAGTCCCCACTCAACTCATTTCCTTTGTTTTCATTACATTCTTGGCTTCTGTCGACAATTGATTTTGTAATTCCAGCTCTAAGCCTTTTTTTCCCCCTTCAGTTCATACTTGACCTCCTAAACTCCTGAAGATTTCTTATTTTAGGAATGCATTGCCATTTTGAGGCTTATTCCTATTTGTTGACGATAGGTATTGGGATAGGGTGAGGGATAGGGGAACTCATCAATGTTCACGCTGATTCCAGAGAAACATTTAATATCTGTGTATTGACTTTTTTGCCACCAAACACACCATTTTATAAAGGGAAACCTATACTGATTAAAAGAGCTTGCTTTATATGCTGTAGCATATTTTTTTGAGGGCAGATTTAATATGCTTTCTTTTTGGTCTGTATGTAGTAACCATTAAATGTATACTAGATTCTTGTTAGGAGCTTGAAATGACAGACACAAATCATTTTTCTCTTCATTAGCATCTTTTATACTTTTAAAAAAAAGTACTGAGTATAGGTTTTGTGCACTGATATTCATAGGCACCAAACAGTTGAGGGCAGGAGAAATTTTCTGTTTCCTTGCTCTTCCACTTAATGTAGAGCAAATATTCATTTATATAGTGTTTTAAAAAATCTTAACATAGGCATGAGCACTTATAAAGGCTTCCATGCAACATTTGCCCTGAGTGTGTCTTTCCCCTATACACATAATTATCCTGAGAAGCATCCTTAGGTGCAGTTAGGATTCAGTTCAACAGGATCCACGTTTTAACTGTGTGTTACATTTTATCCACGTGGAACTCCGTTTGCTGTAAGAATTCCTAGGTTGCAGTATAAGGGTAAATGAAGGAGTAAAGTGGATTTAGGATGGCTGTCCCTATGTCTCTCTCTTCATAACTTCTTTCTTCCTTATAAATACTTGTTTAGAAGTTGTTTGGTTACCATCAAAAGGGCTCTTTATGAAGAATCTATGTAAACTACTGAAACATTTCTTAGGACCTTTTTGGTGAATTTGATCATAAAATTAAAAAGTGTGTATGTGTTTTATAAAGGCATACCTCTGATAAGACTGATTTTATATTTGCCTTTTCTTCTCTACTTTAATCACCACCCTAGCTGTTCTTTTCTCCAGACCACCTTACTCTTCAGACTTGATTCTTGTTGTCACAGCTCTCTAAAGCGTCAGTTAAAATCAGCTGCCTCAACTCTTTGAGGATTTTTGTGCATAGGATGGCATGGTGAAGCATAGAGAAATGATAGTCTTACTAATACAACAAGACCAATCTCTGGCCAAAAAAAAAGAAAAAAACAAACTTAAGAGGTCCAAATAATTACCAGTATAAAACGATGTTCACAAATAAAATCTTGTCTCAGGCAGAGTAGGAAGGCCATCTTCTGTCTTCTGCTGTGATGTGTCCTACAGAATGTGGTATTACCAGTACAGTTTATAGCACCAATAGGTGTCTGTGATGGAGGACAGCAGACTGTGAACTAAGCCTGGAGTAGAAAGTTTCTGAGAAATAGCAACAGTCCTAGATGTGAAAAAGATAGATCTGTGTGATCCCTTATATTTAGAACTTATACTTTCTTACTTACAATGGTTAAAGCAGCACATATTTTTAAAAAATAGCCAATAAAACACTTGAGAATGTTGCAGGTAATGTGGTATATATGTTAATGAGAAGAAAAATACTTCTCTGCTGAAAATAGGGTCCTAAAGGCTGAGTTTGGCACTGCTTCATCACTATGCAACTTTTCTTCTTGATGGCCGCTAACTCTTTCTGAAGTTCAGTAAATTTGGGGCCGGTTTTCAAGTTTGTAATCCTAACACCTCAGCATTATTTTATTAAAATACTCTCTGGACACTGCCAAGAGATTGACATCCAGTATCTTCTTTACACTTGCTCTTGAGCTTGCTGATTTGTCATTCCAGGCTATGGACAGACCCCCCTAAGCTGAAAGTCTCCCAGAGGAGGATGCCAAAGCTCCGTGCGTCACTCTCAGAATGATATCTCCCATAATTAAGAGCTTCTGGTGCTGTCCATTTAATGGGAATCTGCTTTAAGTCAGAAGATGAATACACACCACCATCCTCTTGACGAGACATTCCAAAGTCACTGATTTTCAGAACATTATTTTCACCTCTAGGCAGTTTCTTGCAGCAAGGTCCCTGTGTATACAATTTCTACTCGAGATACGCCATCCAGAAGCAGCATCTAATGAAAATTTCACTAACTGAATTTTAGTTCATTCTTCTTTCTCAGAAAGGAGAGGAAATCGCCTCCTGGAACCAGTTCCTTAAATTATGTAGATAGGCCGTCTTTGTGTGCGAACCCCTATACAGTTGACAATACTGGGATGATAATATTGCTTGAGGATTTTGGCTTCTAGTAAACATTTTAATTTCACTTCCTGGGAAAGATATTCTTTACATGTTTTAACAGCAACAGCAATTTTCCCTTTAATGTGCCCTTAAATGTGTCACCAAAATTTCCCTTGCCAAGTAATTCTTCTAATGTGACATCTTTATGATTGAGAACCCATTTCTTATTCTCCTAGTTATGGCCATACTGTGATAATGATGCTCTTAATTGGAACATTGACTTTTTTTTTTTGCAATTTAAACAATTGAGATAAAATTCATGTAACATCAAATTTGCCTTTTTTGTTTTTTTGAAACAGTCTTGCTCTTGTCGCCAAGGCTGGAGTGCAGTGGCGTGATCTTGGCTCACTGCAGCCTCCGCCTCTTGGGTTCAAGCAATTCTCCTGTGTCAACCTCCTGAGTAGACGGGATTACAGGCTTGCACCACCACACCTGGCTAATTTTTGTATTTTTAGTAGAGATAGGGTTTCACCATGTTGGCCAGGATGATCTCGATCTCCTGACCTCATAATCCACCTGCCTCAGCCTCCCAAAGTGCTGGGATTACAGGTGTGAGCCACTGCACGTGGCCTCAGATTTGCCATTTTAAAGTGTACTATTCAGTGGTTTTTAGTATATCCACTATGTTGTGCAAGGATCACTGCTATTTCCAGAACGTTTCTATCACCCTAAAAGAAACTCTATGCCTATTAGCAGTCGCTCCCAATTCTTCTTTCCTCAGCCTCTGGAAATCAATAATGTGCTTTCTGTCTCTATGATTTTGCCTGTTTTGGACACTTCATTTAAATGGAATCATGCAGTAATCTGCGGCCTTTGTGTTTGGCTTTCACTTAGCATCATGTTCTCAAGGTTCATCCATGTTACAGCATGTATCAGTACTCCATTCCTTTTTATTGCTAAATGATGTTTCATTTTATGAGTGTGTATCACTTTTTATTTATCCATTCATCAGTTAATGGACAGGAACAATGGCTTTTAAGTATTGCAAGTTCATCATGTATCCACAGTTACTGATAATGTCAAGATTATACATGGTGTGAACAGAATGCTGTGTAGAAATGATACGTAAATTATTTGTCAGCATTTCATGTAAGTGTGATGATTTTCTAAGGACCCTTCTAGCCCTGGTTTTAAGAAATATGTGAATGTAGTATTTTCATCAATAAAGTTTAATGCATTAAGCATTAGTTTAAAATTTGAAGGCAGATGTGAAGATATTTGCCACATGTTGTAATAGTCATGTTTTGAAGTTATTTCAATATGAAGTATTTGAAAAATGTCAATACATAAAGAAAAGGAAATGATTATAATTGAGTCAATATATTTTTAAAGCAATTTTTATAATTTAGCAGACATTGCATCTTAATATAAGTTACTATTAAAATTGTGTCCTTGTGAAAAATGTGATGTCATTTTTCTTTTTTTTGTTGTTCATGTAAAATAGGTACTTTTCTTTGCTGTATTTCCTGTTTACTTTTGATAAGCTATTGCTTGCCTCTGTGGAATGTTTTACTTGTTGTTCCATTTTTTTCTCCCTACCCCCCACTTCTCTCTCCAGCATGCACACAGTGTTCAATTTTTTTTAAAGTCATCATTAGTGTGCTTATCTTTAATGGTTTCTAAGAATGGACAATGAGAAGCGCAAATATTCCCTCCTTTTCCGGGGACTCAAGTCTTTGTTACTGATGGAACCCATTAACTTTTCTTTCTTTATTAAATGTTCCTCCTCCTTACCTTTTCCTCTTCCTTCCTTCTCCCTTTCTTCCTTTTTATCCCCTCCCTCCCCTCCTTCTTTCATTGTCCTCCCTCCTTCCTTCTCCCTTCCTTTTCTACTACCTCCTTTGACCAACCCTCTCTCCCCTACTCCCTCCTTTCCTTCCTTCCTTCTTCTCTATCAATATAATCACTTTGTTTCTTTCAGGTGAGATTGGAGTGTTCAGCTGTGACCAGAAATTTATTTTCCTGAGTAAATTGCCAAGAATTAAGAATGAAGAGGGCCATTTGCATCTCCTTAAATTATTCAGTTATCTGCTTTATCGCTCCATGTGGAAAACTTAAAATTAAGTTGTGTATTTCTGTATTTTCACCTGTTGCTTAGTTTCTACATGTTTATTTTCAGTAATGGCTGAAAGTGTTAATTGTTCCATATTTTTAGCACAATGTGCTGCATACAGTTTCCAACAAACAAATAAGGTTACCTGTGTACAGAGTTTTACCTTAGGTGAACTAAATACTGCCTGGGTTCAGCTTTTATTTCCATTCTGAAATGCTTCCATTTTATTGTTTGAAACTGAAAATAAACAATTATTGAACCATTTTGACCTCATTTTAAAACTTAGAGTTTTAATTTATTATTTGGCTTATTCTTAATATTAGTCACTAAAAACAGTGGGAGCATTGTCTTATGAAATGCTTAGGAATCATTTTATATAGTACATGTACAACATTAAAACCTGTTTAAAAGAAAAAGGTACCAGCACTCACTTGTCCCTTGCCATTTTTTCTTGTAATTATGTTAGACAAATCTTGGGGTGGGGGGATCAAAAGATAATTGTTTTAATTCTACAGCTATAGGAGCTTTGTATTGCTGAACTTTGGTCTGGCAAAGTTTCACAGTGACATTTTTAAAAGAGAATTTTTTTATCTACTGAATTCTACCAGTGTAACCTTTTTCTAAATAAACAATAGTTTTCTCAAATGATTGTATATCATTGTGTATATTGTTGCTTATTCAAAATAACTTAGCAAAGATAATTCATTAAGGTTTCTAGCCTTTCTCAGTTCTTAGTCCGCGGGCTACATTATTTTCTAATGACATATCATCCAATAACAGGAAAATATCCTGTTTGATTACCTCTGTAGTTGGAGTAAACACTGGACTGATATCATGCCTGGATTTGTCCATTTAGTCTTCAGTTACTTGGAAATGATACCTATGCAAATTAAAATTTTCAGAGAATGACAAAAAGGATACAATTTTTTAAAGAATTGAGAAATGTCGAGTATATTTTAAATGAATTGGCAAAAGGGTTTAAATCTTGATGTCTCTTTTCAGGTAACTGTAATTTGCAAAATCGGTGAGCAGAATATTTATGGGAGGGTGATCTATTCAGTGACTGCTGGGTGCTTATAATGTGCCTGGCATGAAAAGAAATGTTAGAGGGATTTTTGACTTTGAGAAAATAACTATGGCTTACCTCAAATAATTTGTCTGAAAGATACCAGGAAGAACTTTCTAGTTGTTAAATATGCATTCCTATTTTAAAGGTTACATGATTGATTTTGAACTAGAAAGTTTACTACTAATAAGATACCATCAATATGCCTTCTCCCTGTTGCCCCAAATCACTGAACACAGGTAATCAGTTCTGGTCTTGCTAGACATGCATCGATTATGGAAAATACTGTCTTTGGATTAACTGTGTAAAGATAATTTATGTTGGAAGTAGGAAATCTGTATTTGTATAGTGCTAGCTATTTTAGCTATCTACTGTGTTCTAGGTTCAAAGAAGCATAAGACCTATCCCAAAAGTGCTTCCAATCTAGTTTGGAAAATAAGGACCAAATGAATGCTATGGGGGTCCAGCAAACTATTTTTGTAAAGGGCCAGATGGTACATATTTGTGGCCTTGCAGGCCATGTGGTTCCCATCGCAACTACTAAGCTCTGCCATTGTAGTCTGGATGCAGTTATAAATAATATGTAAGTGAATAAGCATGGCTGAGTTCAGTAAAAGTTTATTTACAATAACAGGTGTAAGCTTAGATTTGGCCTGCGGGCTATAGTTTACCAACTCCTTCTGTGAAGAGTAGAGAGTTCTATTGGGTATTCATTAAAAAATGAATATTTTTTATTAAAATTATTAAAATTATTAAAAAATGAATAATTGAGGGTGGGAGGGGGTGAGGGATAAAAGACTACACATTGGGTACAGTGCACACTGCTTGGGTGATGGGTGCACTGAAATCTCAGAAATCATCACTAAATAAGTAACCAAACACCACCCGTTCCCCCAAAAACCTATTGAAATATTTGAGTGCCTCTTACGCATCAGAGGTACAGCCATGAGCAAAACAAACCCCTGCCCTCATGGAGCTTCCATTCTAGTCGGTCGAGACAGACAACAACGTTACTTGAAGGGAGGTCCTCTGAGGAAGAATAAACCTGGATAAGGACACTGGGGTGAGGCCAAATTTACTACTGATTACACAGTGACTATGGAGTGAAGATGAGTGAAGCAGGGGCATTTTGAGGCAGTTATCACAGTACAGATACTTTATTACCGAATAATGTGTCTGTGATTCCCAACCCATCTTTACATGAAAGTAAAGCAATATTCAGGATCTTCTCCCCCTCCTCCCCTCCATCTCTCTCTCTCTCTCTCGCTCTCTCATTCTTGTGGGTGGCATCTCAGCTTGCCATTTTCTAGAAAGGAGTTCTTGACTAAAGGCTCATGGATGAGCTTGGTGGGTATTTATGGGCCTTCCAGAATCCCAGAAATTGGGTACATGTTTGTGTTATGTACACTTTTCTGAGTTAATGGCTTTTGCCAGATTTTCAAGAAAATAGGCCTAAGGTAATCAGTTTGTATTTCTAGGTTCTGCTCCAAAGATGTCTGAGACCTTTATAACTAACTCTGAATCTTTTGGGGGCTGGTCAGAAGGTGGAAGACAGTGGTCTGTCTACCTTGGATTAAATGGTAGGGGCTAAAGTTAGAGCAACCTTCTTTGCCTTGGCAAGCGATCTACAAGTGATTTGCAATTTGTTGGAAAGTAACTGGTCCGTGGTATAGGCCATTTTCTCTTGTGAGGAGGTACTTTAGCCAAGGATGGGCAGACATCCTAGTAGCCCTTTTTTTTTTTTTGACAATTGTGTAGTTGATTTATTTCTTACCCCCACTATGATCCAAAAAAGATTTATGAGAAAACATAGTACAGTATCTTTAAATGAAAAAAAAATTGTTTCTGGGTGAAATTAATAACCTAAATGAAGCTAATACCCCCAAAATGTTGTGTACAAGTGGGCCATGGAGAAACTGGCAGGCCACAAAGAGAAGATAATGTGGTTAGTTATAGGAATTAGTGTCCATTAAATATAAAGCTAGTTGCCATGGAGAAGAATGTTTACTGACACCGAGGCTTGAAAAAAACTTTGCATTCACAAGGCAGTCAGGTCTTTTCAGTGGATAAAACAAAGGAATGTATCTTGTGGAAGGTCTTGAGTATTACCCGATGGCCAACACCTTAGTTCATTCTAGTAAGGTTATTTTTACAATGATACTGCATACTACGCATGCAGGTCTCTGATTATTTGTTTGAGTCCAGGGAAAACTTTTATTTCGGACGACAGGGTTTGTAAACTAAGATTTAGTATAGCCTTGTTTTTTATAAGTATGTTTGTGAAGATTAGGAAACTCATGTGACTGTTTGGTTCCCATGATACAAGTAATGTGAACAAGACCTCTTTAGTGTAAAAGCTTTGCCTGCCCTTTGTTTTGTTTTTATGCATGGTGATATCTAGGGCTGCCTCTTAGGTAGAATGAAGCTTATAATACTGTAGCTGCTTAATATTCTATCTCATTACTTATATGAGTTTATGGTTTAAATGTTTAATTTTTTTTTTTTGAAACAGGGTTTCACTGTCGCCCAGGCTGGAGTGCAGTGGTGCGTGATCTTGGCTCACAGCAGTCTCCACTTCCCGGGCTCAAGCAGTTCTCTTGTCTCAGCCTCCCGAATAGCTGGGATTACAGGCACATGCTACCAGGCTTGGGTAATTTTTGTATTTTCGGTAGACATGGGGTTTCACTGTGTTGACCAGGCTGGTCTCGAGCTCCTGACCTCAAGTGGTCTGCCCACCTTGTAAATGTTTAAGTTTTAAACATGGAAGTAGTATTTCTAGAGACATTATCTGTCAGGGCCAAGGAGATTTTATTAGGTCCAGAATTGAGAATAGAAAGAGGAGCTGCTTAAAAGATGGTAATTCATGCTAATTGAACACAGATTTTCTTCTATTTATAGACACCAGTAGACCTCATAAGAACAACAAGAGGAGGGATATTGGAAGTAGTGTTTAAAGGAAGTGTGGCAATCTGAGAAAATAAACCTTAATGTAAAAAAATCTCTGTTTGTTCCTGATTGGTAGGTACTGTTTTAAGCTGTAATGGCCACTTCTAAATGGATCAGGCTTAAAAAGCTTAATTCCTTTGATGTGTTGCTAAATGGATGTGGTTAATAGAGGAAGGAGAGGGAACAGAGATTATTCTGGTTGGGCACAGGGCACTTAAGCCTGAGAATACATAATTGCAAATAAGAAATAGCCTTCATTTCAGGGATAGGAGCTAGAAAATGACCTGGCACTTAATCTCTAGCTTAGTCTGACCTCTGGTTTTTGTTAAGTGAGAGCTAGATGTCCTTGGGCTCGAGTATCAGACCAATAGAGAGTTTTATTACCTCTGTCCTCACAAAATTTTCTTATATTTTAACCAGAAATGATACTGTACTTTGTTCAAGGCTTTCTTGATCCTAATTTCATGTGGTATGTAATAGTACTTATCTGCTATTATATGTATCATTGTCCAAGAGCATTTATGAATTGTAATTGGATATGCCATTGCTAGGCACTATTATGCAGCATCTTTTCTGCTTTCTGGAATAATTGATTCAAGACATCAATAAGACAGACATGCTAGGTAAGAAAAATATGTAAAACAAGTAAGGTATCCGTACCACGTGCATCTGGGACCAGGTACATTTTAAGAGGTTGGTGAATACTTAGGTAAGAATTACCTCAGACTAAGTGTGATTTGAGAAGTTTTTGTTCGCAACAGTTCATCTAGGAAAATTTTATAAAGGATTTGGACTTTAAAGAAGCCAATTGATTTCTACTTGGACCTAGAGGGTATAGGTCTTTTGGGGTCTCGTTTAACTGAGTTGGCACTGGCAGAGAGTGAATGTTGAACTTGGAATCTGAACAATTCTGGTATTATGCAGAATTTTTGAAGCCAATTTGTTATACTACCCCAGGAATAGATCAGATTTGAGAGGCAAATGCTCTCTACCTCTTTGAGTACTGTTCTATACTGCCTCAATATTTTCCCCCCTTTTTTTGGTCTTAAAAAACCCCTGATCTCATTAGTCTGTTTATTGCTTTAATCAGTGTTAATCACATTTTTTCAAATCTTTACAGGTAATTAAAAAGTTGTTGTCTCTATGTCAAGATGTCTTTCCTTGTCCATTTCTATTTCTCTAAGTGGGGGATGAACTCCACTGAAACTTCTTACACTTTCTCACTTGGTCTTCACAATGCCCTTCTGCTAATGAATTAAATCTAACAATACATGTAAAGCACCTAAAACAGGACCTAGTACCTGGCAGGTACTCAATAACTAGTAGTGGTTGTTATTAGTGGTAATATTTATACCAGTACTTTCCAAACTGAGAATCATTAGAATGAATTGAGAAACTTTTGGAGGTCCCCAGGTCAAGTATATTGAATCAGATTTTCTTAAAGTGGGGGCCTGGAGTGTTTTTTTACAAACAGTTCCTCAGGTGATTCCAATGTAGGGATAACATTTGGGAATTACAGAGTTAAACCAGCACACAATCCCTGCATCTGTGTTCTTAATTTTGGACAGAACTCAGAGGTGTCCGTCCTTCCTCTCCTTCCTTCCTTCCTTCTCTTCCTTCCTTCCTTCCTTCCTTCCTTCCTTCCTCCCTCCCTCCCTCCCTCCCTCCCTCCTTTCCTCCCCCTCCCCCCTCCCCTCCCTCTCCTTCCTCTCCTCTCTCCTCTTTCCTTTCTGTCACCCAGGCTAGAGTACAATGGTGCGATCTTGGCTCACTGCAACTTCTGCCTACCGTGTTCAAGTGATTCTCCTGACTCAGTCTCCCAAGTAACTGGGTTTAGAGGTGCCTGCCACCATGCCTGGCTAATTTTTATATTTTTCAGTAGAGACAGGGTTTCACCATGTTGGTCAGGCTGGTCTCAACTCCTGACCTCAGGTAATCCACTCTTTCTGGAGGTGATAAGTATATTAGGTCCAGAGACAACCTATGCCTAGAAAGGAATATTTTAAAATCAAGAGCAGTAGCCTCTGTCCTATTATCAGAGTTTATCAACTTTGCCAGTCCATGCTACTCTTGTTCATGGACCCCCTTACTTTTCCAGCCTTCCTTCACTGACCTTCCTTGATCTCACCTCTTGTTAGACAGCATCTGCTACTGAAATAAGCAGTTTGAAGTTCAGAACGTCTTTTGATACCACTTATACCTTCTCCTTTAACTTTTATCTGTAGCAGTTCACTTTTATATTATTGGACTTGTGCTCTGGACTGGATTTTGTCCTTCATTCCTTGTTTTTCCTTGCAAAATAAACTCATGATGGGGAGGGATATGTATAAATGCTTAATAATTTAATCCTATAAATTTCCCTCTAATCATTATTCCAACTCGATCCACAAATTTGATGTGTGGCATTAACATTTTCATTCAGCTCAAAATGTTTTCCAGTTTCTTTTTATTTTTTCTTTGACCCATGTGTGTTGCTTGATTCCAAGTATTTGCAGATTTTCCAGATATCTTTCTGTTATTATCAAATTTAGTTTTGTGTGGTCAAATAACATACTGTGAATTATTTAAATCCTCTTTAATTTACTGGGACTTGTTTTATGGTCTAGTAGCTGGTCTTCCATGGTGAATATTCCACATGCACTTGAAAAGAATGTGCATTTTGTTATTGTTGGATGTAGTATTCTATAAATGCCAATTAGGTCAAGTTGGTTGGTGGTGTTCCAAGTCGTCTATATTCTTGCTAATTTATTTTCTGCTTGGTCTGTCAATTACTATAAAAACTTGTTGAAATCTGCAAATACGATTGTGGATTTATCTTATTTCTTCTTTTGCTTTTGTCATTTTTTTTTTGCTTCATGTATTTTGAAACTTTGTTATTAAGTACATACACATTTAAGATTATATACTCTTGGTGAATTGACCCCTTTATCAAAATGAAATATTCCTCTTTATCCCTGGTAATATTCCTTATTCTAAAATCTACTTTGATATTAATGTAACCTCTCCAACTTTCTTTTTCTTGTATTTGGTTAGTATATTTTCTGTTCTTTTTCTTTATATTGAAAATGAGTTTCTTGCTTTTTAATCCAATTTGACAATCTCTGCCTTTACTTTGGGGTGTTTACACCATACATTTAATGTAATTATCGATATGGTTGTGTTTGCATTTGACATTTCTGATATTTTCTGATTGTCACATCTTCTCTTTTTTTTCTTTTCCTGCATTCTTTTAAATGGATTGTGCCTCAGTTTTCTCATTTATAAAATGAGGCTAATAACCATTTCATAAGGTTGTCCTGAGGATTAAATGACATTTATACAAAGTGCTTACATGGGGCCTGGCACATATTTTTATGTAGAGTCTGAGAAATGTTAGTTTTTAAAAATTAGGGGATGGAGAACTCATTGAGATATGAACTATTCAAAGGTTATGGGTTCTAGTCCTGGTTATGTACACACGTGTGAGGTGCAGGTTGTTGTACAAGTGTGGTTTGAGTGGGCCTCGAAAGGCCTTAGCTCTAAAACATCTACTACCTTGCTGTGGTATGTGAAATTCTCATAAACACTTTACAGAAACTTCTGGAGATTTCTATATTCATTGAGGTAAGGTATTATGGGAGGGGGCAATCAATTCTCACACTAATACTGAAATGTGGATGATTTCTGATGATAGCCCATCATGCTCCTATTTCCTATTCCTAGGAAAGCTCTGGGAGGTTGGGCAGGTAAATGTACATAGGCAAAAGTCAGTGAAAAGGATAAAGCCTGATCCTGAGAAGGGAGCCACAGCGAGTAGCCAGATGGTTCCTTGAAGGTGAAAGGAGAAGTGGGAAAGTTGCCAAAAAGGACCTAGCCCAGTTGGTTTTATCTTGGGCTTATTTGTGAAGTTAAACTTCTGGGTTTTGTATTTGCTTGGTTTACCTCAGTTTCAGTGTAGGTGAAATATGTCCCAAATGATATTTAACTGTTCAACTCTTGAAATAGTCGACTAGGTCATACTTTACAATTACCTCCAAAACATGGGGTGGCTTGTTTGGAAGTCTAAGCAGTAGTGGCTTTGGAGCGGTTGTGTTTTTCCCTCTTTCCTCTTCATTGAGGATTTGTTTGGTCCCTCTGAACTCTTCCACATTGATCTAGAATACAAGCTCCATGAGAGCAGAGACTGTGTAATGCCAGCCTCTAACATAGTACATGGCATATTGTAGGTATTCACTAAATATTTACTAAAAGAATGACCAATTTGTCATATTCTCCAAATGAATAGAAATCTTTTTGATCAGATACACATCTTTATTACCTGCTCTAACTCATTGCCCTCATGGATCTTTAGTTCTATCTCACCTGGACCATTAACCTCCTCTAAATTGAGCACCAAACTTAGACCGTGGACTCAATCCTGTCCCTGGGCTGGAGGAGTGGGAAAAATGCTACACAAGTGTTTCAGCAGCTCAGCATTAGCCTTGCTACTGGTACAGCTTCAACTTTGGGTGCAGATTTTGGTGGTAGGATTTTTCCCTGCCTCTTACAGCTAACTCTACCTGTGTATCCAAGTTCCATAAACAGACCCCTTGTTCTGTATCTCAGTTTATCTAGAGTTGGTGTCCATGTCTTATACACAATCCATCATACCTGAGTCCCTATACCTACTGTTCAGCCTACCATACTCCTCTTCCCAACACACATTCAAGGTTGTGGTAGCCTTGAGGGGTTTGACAGAGATCAAAGACATTGGGAGAGGAATATTAGCAGAGCAGAGGGTGCCACACCTCAGCTTGGCCTTTTGGGAAATTTCTTTCTAAATTGCCCTGTGAAAGGAGATCTTTTTACTCTTCTCTCTTGTACTGCAGCCTATTGCTCTTAGGATCCAGAATACAGACTAGTACTAGTGGTCCCACGGTTGAGGTCAGAGGCTTTTGGGAGCTGCTCTAAAAACTCTAACCACCCTTTGTTTTTATGGAAATATATGTTCTATTCAAACAGCTCACTTACAAATAAATTTTGGAATACACCTCATTGATAATTAGAGATGGTTATTAACCTAATCAGACATGCTTTCCTCACTAGGGAGCCTGAGTAAATGGATTTGCAGGTTGGTCTCTATATCATAAATGAGTGTCAGTCCTTTTCTATAACTCTGGACAAGTAGGAGAGAGGTTTTTTTCTTTCAAAGTTGGTGTAATTATTTTTGACAGAAGATGTGTTGGCTGAAGGAAATAGTCTTCTATTTTGGTGATAGAGGTCCTTATTTTGGGAAGGATGTCAGCTTAGAGCAACTTTTAAAACACTGGAGTTAGGCTGCATGCAGTAGCTCACACCGTAATCCCAGCACTTTGGGAGGCTGAGGTGGAGGATCCCTTGAGCCTAGGAGTTCAAAACCAGCCTGGGCAACATAGCAAGATCACGTTTCTACAAAAAATTAAAAAAAAAAATTAGCCGGACGTGGTGGACACATACCTGTAGTCCCAGCTACTCGGGAGGCAGAGGTGGGAGGATTGCTTGAGCTCAGGAGGTCAAGGCTGCAGTGAGCTATGATTGTGCCGCTGTGCTCCAGCCTGGACAACAGAGATACTGTCTCTGTTAAAACAAAAGATTTGAGTTTTAGTTTTTCAAATACATTTTCTCTTTAAAGTAACACTCATTACTTTTACATGACAAATTTTCCCAGGGTCTCTGACCCTTCAGTTCTGTTGGCAGATACGAAATATTGATGTCGAGTGTCCTAGAAACAAGGATATCCTAACCTTTGAAAAAGGAACATTTCATGTAATAGAAGACATCAGCCAGAGGGACCTTTCATGTAATCCTTCTCCCAATCATTTTAGAATCAGTATATTAAAAGATGGTCATTAGGAATATTTCAAGGGCCACATCCCATTGCTCCCTGCAGGATATGTCCAGGGGGAGTTCTGACTTTGCCTATTGGCCTAAATACAGTCTTAATTCCTTGCCAAACTAACAAATAGATGTACTTTGTGAGGCATTACAGTCACTGAGGTATGAAATAAGTCATTTGCTTTTATATTTAGTCAGAAAGCTTTCTTTCTTAAGACACTTTTAAACCCTAGTTCAGTTAATGCAACTTCCATTTATCCACGATATTTGGAGAACACATGCAATGGCTTAAGCAAGACCTATGCTAAAATGAAAGTGGAAAATGATGTTTTGTTAAAATTCTGATTCATGTAGCCTAGTTAAATATTAACAGTATGTCCTCTTTTGAGAAAGGATGGGAGAACACTGTTTTAAATGGGAGAGAGGGCCTGGACAGGCTGAAATTGAGGTAAGATGGCAAGCGTTCTTTTAGGTGCTACAACGAAGCATAGAAACAGCATTTATTCTCCCCTCCCTGTCTTTTTTAATCCATGACCTTTAGAGATCAAAGAGCTTTACCCTGTAAGTAAAACTACTTTACTACGTGAGTACTCCTGGTTCACTTTACACAATAAACACGTTCCTGGAAAGCTCTCGTGGGTGCACACGCACAAATAAGATAGTTTTCTTGACTCACACTTTCACTTCTGATCGTCATTTGTCAGCAGATTCTAAAGCTAACCCAGTCAGCTAGTTAATAAGAGGTACTTAAACACAGAAGGGGATATAACTCCAGTGAATTATTTCATGAAACAAAGAAGCTTGAGGAAAATGAATGTGTACTCTTGTATCCTAAATTTGAATTTCATATATTGACTTTCCTAAGAGTGAACACCAACTAAATTTTTTTTCCTTAAGTATTATGTCTATTGTGATAATTCCCCCTGCATTCTAGACACCAGTTTTTCTGGATTCATTTATTCATTTAATTATTGGTCATCACCTTGCAACAATGACAGAACAAACGTTTGTTGTACAAACATTGATTGATCATGTACAATTTGAGAGACACTGCACTTGCTCATGGGGATCTACAATCAAGTAAGGAAAGATCTCTGTCAAGGTGCTCACAGTCTGGTAAGGGAGGGAGATAAATTAATAGGCAGTTCCTATGCAGTTTGAATACTGCTTTGATAGGAAAAGTACTGGATGCTATGGGAGCACAGAGGATGGGTGGGAGGTTGGAGGCAGAGGGGTTCAGGATTTTATGATGCCTATAAAAGCACAAATCTCAGGCAAAGTCATCTGTTAGCACATGTTAAAGTTTCATTTAACCAGTTCATGAAAGAACCAACAGCTACAGAAGAATGCTGATTCAAGGAGTGTTTGAAAAGCAGGGATTCATGTAGTCAGTTGGGAAAAAAAAACCCAAAGTAACGTTGCTAAGTTAAATTCAATTTTGGCCAATGTCTTATTGTGCAGTAAATTGAAACCTTTTAGGTTATCTTCTAAACAAAACACCCCAAAACTAAACAACATCTTAGTAGTTTTTTGCGAGTTAACCTCTAGCTTTATAAGACTAAAATCTCCTGGACCATAATTAATTATGAATAGTTGGTCAAAGTTACAAATCTTGAGAGAGTGAGGTGACTGATAGGCCTAATAGAAAATCTTTTGCCATCCTGACATCACCTCTATGCAATCAATGCATGTAACAAAATTCCTCTTGTGCTCCATAAATTTCTATACATTTTCTCATCAAAAAAGAAAATAAAAAGTACAGCCATATAAGTCATGCAATCATCATTCTTCCTTATTTTCTTTTACTTTTTTTTTTTTTTTTTTTTTTTTTTGAGACAGAGCGTTTGCTCTGTTGCCCAGGCTGGAATGCAGTGGCGCAATCTTGGCTCACTGCAGCCTGCACCTCCCAAGTTCAAGCGATTCTCCTGCCTCAGCCCCCTGAGTAGCTGGGACTACAGGCACATGTCACCATGCCCAGCTAATTTTTTGTATTTTTAGAAGAGACAGGATTTCGCCATGTTGACCAGGCTGGTCTCGAACTCCTGACCTCAGGTGAACTGCCTTGGCCTCCCAAAGTGCTGGGATTACAGGTGTGAGTCACCACACCTGGCCATTTTTCCTTATTTTCAAGTTTTAAAAAATATATTTAAAGATGTTTTGTAGAGACAAGATTTTTCTATATTGCTCAGGCTGGTCGCAATCTCTTTTTATTTAATTTTTAATTAAAAAAATTTTTTAACTATGGGAGAATGATTCCTTAGACATGGTAATCCCTTACCTCCTGTATTCTCCAGTTTCTCAGCTGTTCATGTATTTTCACTGTCAGTCATAGTGAGCTAGTTTGATTCGTCATAGAAATGGTCTCAAACTCTTTACCTCCAGCAATCCTCCTACCTTGGCCTCCCAAAGTGTAGAGACTGTAGGCATGAGCCACCACGTCCAGCGTATTATCAAGTTTTCGATAAGTTTTCTTACATTGCCTTCTCTGTGACCTTGGATAATTTCTAAAGAGTGGTCTTGGTCACACACAAAAAAAGCTGGTTTCATTGTGGTTTCTGTTAAGATTATTAATTGAATTTATTTATTTATTATTTTTTGAGTTGGAATCTCTGTCACTCAGGGTGGAATGCAATGGCGTGATCTTGGCTCACTGCAACCTCTGCCTCCCGGGTTCAAGTGATTCTCCTGCCTCAGCTTCCTGAGTCACTGGGATTACAGGCGTGCGCCACCACACCCAGCTAAGTTTTGTATTTTTAGTAGAAATGGGGTTTCACCGTGATGGCCAGCCTGGTCTCGAACTCCTGGCCTCAAGCAATCCACCTGCCTCGGCCTCCTAAAGTGCAGGGATTACAGGCATGAGCCACCACACCTAACCTATTAATTGAATTTATTGTTTAGTTGATTTTCTATTACTCTTAGTGGTAGCGGAAATTACCCATAGATTTAATAGGGTTCATGATGGTATTGTTCACAGTTATTTTTTTCTTACCTTGCCTGTAAGAGTATTATATGTCCTTGTTCATTGCCTGGTGACCTGCTATGCCTCTTGTGAGAAAAGGACAGGTCCCCACTTCATTGATTTTGGACTTGACTGAGATGCTTTGGCCAATAGAGTATAAGTAGTTATGACATATACAACAAGTAGACATTTAAGCTGGTTATGTGGTTTGGTTTGGCCTCTTGTTGGGTTGGCCTGCAGTCAGCCCACAGTTTACATACGATATGAGCAAACAGTAAAGGTAATAAGCCACTGAAGTTTCTCCCTAAGGGTAGGAACAAGATAAGAATGTCCAAGTCTTACTAATTCCAGCCAACATTTTACTGAAGTTCTAGCCATGGAAGTAGACAAGACAATGAAATAAAAGGCATCCAAATTGTAAAGGAAGATACAAAACTATTTGCAGATGGCATGATTTTTTAATATAGAAAATCCTAAGGAGTTCACAAAAAACTGTTGAAACTACAAGCTTCAGCAAGGTTAGAGGATAAAGGATTAATATACAAAAATCAATTATATTTCTATACAGTAGCAATGAGCAAATCAAACCTGAAATTATGAAAACAAGTCTTTAATAATAGCATCAAAAAGATTAAAGTACTTAGGAATGCATTTAACAAAAGAAGTACAAAACTTACATTCTCAAGACTACCAAACATTATTGAAAGAAATTATGCAGGATCTAAATAAATAGATATCCTATATTCATGGGTTAGAAGACTTACTAGTATTAATGCAGCAGTACTTCCCCAATTGACCTGTAGGTTTAACTCAATTCTTGTCAGAATCCCTGCTGGCTTCTCTGTAGAAACTGATAAGTGGATCCTAAGATTCATATGGAAATTCAAGGGACACAGAATTGCTGAAATAATGTTGAAAAAGAACAAAGTTGGAGAGCTCATGCTTTTTGATTTCAAAACTGTCTACAATGCAGCAATAATCAAGATAGTGTGATACTGGCATATGGATAGACATACAGATAAATGGAATACAATTGAGAATCCAGAAATAAACCCTCACTTTATAATTATAGTCAATTGATTTCAACAAGGATGCTAAAACAATTCAATGAGGAAAGAATGATCTCTTCAACAAATGGTGCTGGGACAACTGGATATCTACATGCAAAGGAATGAAGTTGGACATCTATCTTACACTGTAAACAAAAATGAACTTGAAATAGATCAAAGACCCAAATGTAACAGAACTATAAAACTCTTAGAAGAAAACACAGGAGTATGTTTTGGGACCTTGGATTTGTCAGTGGTTTCTTAGATATGCATCACATGCATTAGCAAAAAAGGAAAAAAAAAATAGATAAATTGTACTTGATCAAAAGTAAAAACTTGTCGGGTTTGGTGACTCATGCCTGTAATTTCAGCACTTTGGGAGGCTGAGGCAGGTGGGTCATGTGAGCCCAAGAGTTTGAGACCAGCCTGGGCAACACAGGGAAACCCTGTCTCTACAAAAAACACACAAAAAATAGGTGTGATGGTGCATGCCTATAGTCTCAGCTACTCAGGAGGCTGAAGTGGGAGGATCCCTTAAGCCCAGGAGGCAGAGGTTGCAGTGAGCCGAGATTGCGCCACTACCCTCCAGCCTGGGTGACAGAGTGAGACCCTGTCTGGAAAAAAAAAAAAAAAAAGGAAAATGTAAAAACTTTTATGCATTATAGGATGCTATAAAAAAACTGAAAAGACAGCCCATAGAATGAATGGAAATATTTGCAAATCATGTATCTGATAAGGGATTTGTATCTAACTATATAAAGAACACTTAAAAGTCAATAATAAAAAGATACATAACCCTTTTTTAAATGGGCACAGGATCTGAACAGCCATTTCTCTAAAGAAAATATAGAAATGTCCAATAAGCACATCAACATTATTAGCTATCAGGGAAATGCAAATCAAAATCTCAGTGAGATACTGCTTCACACTTGCTAGGATGGCTAGAATAAAAAAGACAAATAATAAAAAAAAAACTGTCTAGGATGATGAGAAATGAGAATTCTTATATACTCATTATGAATATGAAATGAGACAGCTGCTTTGGAAAACAATCTGGCTGATCCTCAAATAGCTAAATATAGAGTTATCATTTGACCCACCAATCGCATTTCTAGGTATATACCCAGAGAGATGAAAACATTCATCCACACAAAAACCTGTACACAAATGTTCATAGCAGCATTATTTATAATATTCAAAAAATAGAAACCTAAATGTTCATCAATTGAATAAATAAGATGTAATATATTCGTACAATGGGATATGATTCAACCAGAAAAGGGAATGAAGTGATATACGCTACAACATGCATGAATCTTGACAACATTATGCTAAGTGAAAAAATTACGGAAACATTACGCTAACCTTAAAAACGTTAAGCAGAGTCTCAAAATACCACATATATGATTCAATTTACATGAAATGTCTGGAATACCCAAATCTATAGAGATGGAAAGTAGTTCAGTGGCTGCCTAGGTCTGGGGAAATGAGGGAGTTACAGGGTCATAGCTAAAAGTATATGGTTTCTTCTTGTGGTGATAACAATTTTCTAAAATTTATTATGCTAATAGTTGCAAAACTGAGTACACTAAAGACCGTTGAACTGTGCACTTCAAATGTGTGAATTGTATGGTATGTGAATTATATTTCAATAAAGCTAATGCCAGGAAAATCAGTTATTTGACACTACATATAAGCTTGATGATGTTTTTATCTATCCTGAGGAATAAAATAGCTGAGATGTTCATATTAAGAATATTTGACCTATAAAAAGTACCTGGTGGAGTTGGAGCTTCTTTTTTATTTGAAAACTTTTCTGATACTGTGGGTTTGATGAGGAGGAAGCGCTTGCAAAATGTTGATATAGTTTTAAAATATAGAGTCTTCCAGTAATTATGGAGGAATGAAGTGGTCACAGGAACTGTTTCATAGATAGCAGTTATGAAACATTTTTAAAAAACTTGTTAAAGACACTGGAAAGACTACAAAAGCAGACAGAAGAAAGAAAACTGCCACTGCATGGAGTAAGAATTGTGAGTCTGTAGTTTTCTGGTCTGAAGACATTTCTTAACCCCTGTGGATGTGGCTAAGAGAAGCAGCAGTAGAAAAACAGCCTTACTGGCTCAAGGTACCTTTCAGGGCTACAAGATCAACTGGAAATTTAAAGGGGGAAATTCTGGAAAGTTATCATAGACAGAGTGAGACTCAAATTCCAAATAGAAGTTCTGTCTAAATCTCTTTGATGGCTAGACTATGCATGTGCAAGAGTGAATTCATGAGGCCTGACACAAAACACGTAAGGACCAAAGGGAAATCTATACTTCAACCATGGAGCAAGTTCTGTTCATGTGCTTTTTTTTGGTATGTTGTTTGGTTTAACTAAAAAAATAATAAAAGTTAAAAATAATGTATTGACGTGAAATTCACACAATATGAAATCCATTTTACAGTTGACAAATCAGTGGCATATTGTACGTTCACAATGTTGTGAAACTACCACCTCTATCTAGTTGCAAAACATTTCCATCACTCCAAAGTAAAATTCTGTGGCTGAGCGTGGTGACTCAGGCCTGTAATCCCAGCACTTTGGGAGTCCAAGGCAGGTGAATCACCTGAGGTTGGGAGTTCAAGACCAGCCTGACCAACATGGGGAAACTCCTTCTCTACTAAAAATACAAAATCAGCCGGGTGTGGTGGCACATGCCTGTAATCGCAGCTACTGGGGAGGCTGAGGCAGGAGAATCACTTGAACCCGGGAGGTGGAGGTTGCAGTGAGCAGAGAGCATGCCATTGCAGTCCAGCCTGGGCAAGAAGAGTGAAACTCCATCCCAAAAAACGAAACAAACAACAAAGTAAAACTATGTACTCATTAAGCAGTTTCTCCTCACTATTCCCTACTCATTAGTCACAGGCAACTGCCAGTCCGTATTCTGTCTCTATGGATTTATCTATTCCAGACATTGCATATAAATGACTTCATACAATATGTAGCCTTTTTGTCTGGATTCTTTCACTTAGCATAATATTTTGGAGGTTCATGCTGCAGCAAGTATTAGTATTTCATTCTTTTTGGGGGCTGAATAATATTCCATCGTATGTATATACCACAATTTGTTTATCCATGTATTCACTGATGGACGTTTAGTCCATTTCTTCCTTTTGGCTATTGTGAGTAGTGTTGCTGTGAACATGTGTGTTCATGTATTTATTGGAGTACTTGTTTTTTAATTATGTAGAACTGCTTTGTTTTTTTTAAAGGGTGAATGTATATTCTTATTTGTACTCGGAGGAGAAGAAAGCCGAAGTTTATGGGCTTGAAGTGTCAGACAACAGAGCCGAAGGCTGGCAGGACAGATAGTTACTAGGTGGGAAACCTTAGAAGCAAGGAAACCACAGAGAGACCGAGTTTCGTCTCTGCCTGAATTCTTGGCTGACTGTCAATGTATACAGGCACATAGGAGATATCACGTGTGCCTTCCATACAGATAGGCCAGGCTAAAGCAGTGGTAGGCCATAAGCACAGAGCAGACATACCAGTTGCTACATAAGAACACAAAGTATTCAGTTTGATTTCAGGTATGTTTACTGCCTACTTGAACAAAATCCCAGTAATCGTATGAACACATCAGAATCTAGATTTATTATAGCATTGTCTATAATGTCTAATTTTAAAACAAAAATTAGTAGACATTGAAGGAAACAGAAAAGTGAGACCTAGGCACCTGAGAAAAGACAGTTAATAAAAACTGACTTTGAGTGAGCCCAGATTTAGCAGACAAAGGATTAAAAACATCTGTTATAAATATACCCAAAGAATTAATGGAAAATGTGGTATCAATAAATTAGAAACATCTCAACAGAAGCATGTTAACAAAAAATACAAATTATAAAGCTGAAAAATACAATAACTGAAATAAATATACTAGATGGGCTCAACAACACATTGGACTTGGCAGAAGACTCAGTGGGCTTGATTTCACACACACACACACACACACACATATTCCAATTTGAATAACAGAGGAAAAAGATTGAAGCAAAATGAAGACAGCCTAGGATATATGTAAGAGAATATCAAGTAGTCCAATATATGTGTAATTGATATCCCAGAAGGGAGAACAAGGGGCAGAAAAAAATATTTGAAAATATAATGGCTGAAAATTTTAAAGGAAATCAAACATACCTAATTATTTCTAGCATCCCTCTTGCAATTGGTTACAAAATGAAGAAGCAGGTCCTTGGGGATACCTAGTAGTCATGTAGGAAGTTCCAAAAACAATTTTGGTATTTAAAAAATCTTGATATTACATTGGATCTCCAAATTTCTGCTTCATCTCAGAGCAAGACATCATTGAGGAGAATAACACAGATTCCCCAGAAAGAAAATGCCACAGCCTTATCTGTGTAACTAATCAGGAAAATGATACTTTGTAATAACAGAAAAAGTAACAAAGAATTATTATTTTGGCTACTTTATAACTGTAGAAGCCCTTATTATTCTATTTGTTTAATTATAATTGTTTAATTAACTGGAATAGTTTGCAGTTTTAAATTTAAAGTATGCAAAATTAACACAAAACCAAGAAAGTTAACAGACCTTTTGAGAGATTGTATTTGGGTAGGGTGAGAAAAAGATTTTGCCATTTGAGTAGAACATGCAGAAAGTAAATGGTAACATTTTACACCCTCATGGTTGAGAACAAACCATAAATTCAAAGACCACTTTTCTTTTCTGAGTTACCAGTTCCCTACTGTACATAAGCTCCTGCTTTAAAAATCTATCATGTAATTTTAACAGACTTCAATATGTACATATTTAAATGCAAACACATATAAATGTAAGATGACTTTTTTTTAAATATATGTAAGATGACTTTTTTATTGTACTTTAGGTTCTGGGGTACATGTGCAGAACATGCAGGATTGTTGCACAGGTACCTACATGGCAATGTGGTTTGCTGCCTCCATCCCCCCCCATCACCTATATCTTGCCTTTCTCCCCATGTTATCCCTCCCCAACCTCCCTACCCCCCACTGTCCCTCCCCTGGTCCCCCCCCAACAGACCCCAGTTTGTGATGCTCCCCTTCCTGTGTCCATGTGTTCTCATTGTTCAACACCCACCTATGAGTGAGGACATGTGGTGTTTGATTTTCTGTTCTTGTGTCAGTTTGCTGAGAATGATGGTTTCCAGATTCATCCATGTCCCTACAAAGGACACGAACTCATCGTTTTTTTATGGCTGCATAGTATTCCATGGTGTATATGTGCCACATTTTCCTTGCCCAGTCTATTGTCAATGGACATTTGGGTTGGTTCCAGGTCTTTGCTATTGTAAACAGTGCCACAATGAACATGCATGTGCATGTGTCTTTATAATAAAATGATTTATAATCCTTTGGATATATACCCAGTAATAGGATTACTGGATCAAATGGAATTTCTATTTCTACGTCCTTGAGGAATCGCCACATTGTCTTCCACAATGGTTGAACTAATTTACACTCCCACCAACAGTGTAAAAGTGTTCCTATTTCTCCACATCCTCTCCAACATCTGTTGTCTCCAGATTTTTTAATGATTCGCCATTCTAACTGGCATGAGATGGTATCTCAATGTGGTTTTGATTTGCATTTCTCAAATGACCAGTGATGATGAGCATTTTTTCATATGTTTGTTGGCCTCATATATGTCTTCTTTTGAAAAATGTCTGTTAATGTCCTTCGCCCACTTTTGAATGGGTTTGTTTTTTTCTTGTAAATCTGTTTTAGTTCTTTGTAGATTCTGGATATTAGCCTTTTGTCAGATGGGTAGAATGCAAAAATTCTTTCCCATTCTGTTGGTTGCCAGTTCACTCTAATGATTGTTTCTTTTGCTGTACAGAAGCTCTGGAGTTTAATTAGATCCCATTTGTCTATTTTGGCTTTTGTCGCCAATGCTTTTGGTGTTTTAGTCATGAAGTCCTTGCCTATGCCTATGTCCTGAATGGTTTTGCCTAGGTTTTCTTCTAGGGTTTTTATGGTGTTAGGTCTTATGTTTAAGTCTTTAATCCATCTGGAGTTAATTTTAGTGTAAGGTATCAGGAAAGGGTCCAGTTTCTGCTTTCTGCACATGGCTAGCCAGTTTTCCCAACACCATTTATTAAACAGTGAATCCTTACCCCATTGCTTGTTTTTGTCAGGTTTGTCAGAGATCAGATGGTTGTAGATGTGTGGTGTTGCTTCCGAGCCCTCTGTTCTGTTCTGGTTGGTCTATATCTCTGTTTTGGTACCAGTACCATGCTGTTTTGATTACTGTAGCCTGTAGTATAGTTTGAAGTCAGGTAGTGTGATGCCTCCAGCTTTGTTCTTTTTGCTTAGGATTGTCTTGGCTATGTGGGCTCTCTTTTGGTTCCATATGAAGTTTAAGGTGTTTTTTTCCAGTTCTGTGAAGAGGGTCATAGATAACTTGATGGGGATTGCATTGAATCTATAAATTACTTTGGACAGTATGGCCATTTTCACAATATTGATTCTTCCTAACCATGAGCATGGAATGTTTTCCCATCTGTTTGTGTCCTCTCTTATTTCCTTGAGCAGTGGTTTGTAGTTCTCCTTGAAGAGGTCCTTTACATCCTTTGTTAGTTGTATTCCTAGGTATTTTATTCTCTTTGTAGCAATTGTGAATGGCAGTTTGTTCTTAATTTGGCTCTCTTTAAGTCAGGCTTTAAACATTAGTTTTTATTTTATTCTAGGGATGCAAGGCTGTTTTAATATTTCAAAATTGATAGTACAATGAACCAAATTAATAGGCTAAATAGAATAACTGTCACGATGGCATCAATTAATGCAGAGAAAGCATATTACAACATTCAACACTCATTTGTAACAAAAATGCTAAAAAATAATAATAATTAAAGGGATTTGAGAAGGAATTCCTCAACTTGCTGAAGAGCACCTGCAAAAAACCTATAGTTAACTTTATACTTAGCAGTGAAAGACTGAATACTTTACAGGTAACACTGGTAATAAAGCAAGAATGTCTGCTCTCACTACTCTTATTCAGCATAAGGCTAGAAGGTCTCAGTAGTGCAATAAGACAAGAAATGGAAATAAAACATACCGATCAAAAAGGAAGAAATTAAATTTCTCTATATGCAGGCATCATGATTACCCATGAACAGTTTTTAAAATTGAGTCTTAACAGCGTAAGACTGTTTATTGCCTGGATTTTTCCTTGTAATCTAAATGCTATGAAGAACAAATACATTTATGTATTGAAAAGGACATTTAAAAATAAACTCGGTGAAAATTTTTTTTACTTTTTCTGTATCTCTTCATTTTAATTAAAAGTTGTTACACTCATGCAGTATTACACTTGCATTATATTCCTTACTGTCAAAGTCTGGGAGAAGACGTTTAGTTTTTTTAAAAACCAAATTTATCAAATCACTCTGATTTGTGGGAGGATTCATCTTGATTAGGAATATTAGATGAACTTGGAACCGTATAGTAATTCTTTTACGTTTATTTAAAAATATTAAAAATGCTTCACAGAAGTTTTGAATAGTGCTTTTTTGTGATTACTAATTGCTAGCTTGATATCTCATTTCTTTCTTTGGAACCTGGCCTCCAACCATTTGACTATTTCAGCTTTTCAGTTTCTGAATTGGCAGTTTCTGTGTGTGAAAAGTTTTTCTTAAAGGGCCAGTACATTTAAAGCATCAGAAGTCCAATTTCTTCTTTGTATGGGAATTCTTGAGTTCTTTTTGGTTTGTGTAAGTGCTTGTTAATGTCAATAAGCTAAACAGAACAAAATCTCTTAAATTTGAGACCTCATCCTCAAATTTATTAATTCCCTCTGGATGTAGGCAGAAGTGTTCTAAAATACTCTTAGAAAATACTTCACATTCGTACAGTGGAAGAATCATGTAAACTCTTTGACAAGCTAGAGAGTGCCCAAGCAGGAGTTTATAGGTGAAGTTTTAAGAAATGTTTTTTCTCTATTTTGTTATATGCTATTGTATTCCCATTTTATGTGCAATTCAAGGTTTTAAATACACATACACATTCATTCATATTATTGTTATATAAGCCAACGAAATTCTGTAGAAGTCAAAATTCTCTGCTCTCTAAACAATGCAGAATCAATTTCAAGTCTATATGTTTCTTCAGCCTTGAGGGTAGATCTGTTTGGGTTGGATATCTTTATAGTGTTCACAAATGATAGATTCCTATGATAAATTAATCTCCAAAAATGTTTTCCTCAAAAGCTAGATACAGACAAAGGGTTACAATTACAAATAGATTATCCTTCATGGCTAATTTCTTTTCCTCTGTGAGGAGGGAATAAAGGCTTTTCTCCCTTAAATACACACAGAGAATTCTCTTTAGCCAGGGAACAAAAGCAGAGGCAGAGACAAATACATATGTAAAAGTCACTATAGGGAAAAATAAAAATTCCCATCCTAATAATTTTTAAAAATCAGAATATTCACCATTCTTCAGACACATGACATACTGCTGTGGGCCACTGGTTTCTCTTTCATTTACTCAAGGGATTTATGATTCCAAACCCAAGGAGTTTACTTAAGCAAAAAGAAACACTGACAAAATCTCTGCAAATCTATTACTCTACTTCACCTTTCTGAAACTTTTACAGACTTTCAAATACAGTCTTACCACAGCCAGGACACCGAAAGACTTCTAGGCTCTAACTGAAAGACAGGTGTCCAATCATACCTACTAGCTGTTTACCCTGGAAATCTGGTTACCATCATGACTCTGGTGCCCACATCAGATTTTCAAACTCAAACTCAAAAAAATTAGGTTTCACAGGTTTTCAAATGTTAGACAGTCATGACTTGCAATCCAGATTTTCTCTCTGGATGAGAAGGGGCAGAACTCAAGCAAAAAAAAAAAAACAAAACAAAAAAAAAAACACTGTGGGAGTCTATTTTTACTTTGTTCCAAGGCCAAAGGATTCCTGTGGAGTCCAGGCTGTCACTGGAAACCTACCATGCTACCCTTGTCCTAGCATGGTGGGTTGGATCATTATACTATTCCTTAAGTGAGGTGAGTGCGCATAGTACAGAGAGAAGATTATGCTTCCAACTTTATTAAGCATTTCTGAATTAGGCATTTAATTATTTAGAATTTTGTTGGTATGCTTTTTGATTTTATTTATTTATTTTTTACCTTAAGTTGTGAGATACATGTGCAGAACGTGCAGGTTTGTTACATAGGTATACATGTGCCATGGTGGTTTGCTGCACCTATCAACCATTCATCTAGGTTCTAAGCCCCCGCATGCATTAGGTATTTGTCCTAATGCTCTCCCACCACTTGCCCTTCAGCTCCTGAGAGGCCCCAGTGTGTGATGTTCACCTCCCTGTGTCCACGTGTTCTCATTGTTCAACTCCCACTTATGAGTGAGAACATGTGGTATTTGGCTTTCTGTTCCTGTGTTAGTTTGCTGAGAGTGATGGCTTCCAGCTTCATCAATGTCCCTGCAAAGAACATGAACTCATTCTTTCTTGTGGCTGCATAGTATTCCATGGTGTATATGTGCCACATTTTCCTTATCCAGTCTGTCATTGATGGGCATTTGGGTTGGTTCCAAGTCTTTGCTATTGTAAATAGTACTGCAATAAACATACACATGCATGTGTCTTTGTAGTAGAATAATGTATAATCCTTTGGATATATACCCAGTAATGGGATTGCTGGGTCAAATGGTATTTCTGGTTCTAGATCTTTGAGGATCGCCACACTGTCTTCCACATAGTTGAACTAATTTGTGCTCCAACCAACAGTGTAAATGCATTCCTATTTCTCCACATCCTCTCCAGCATCTGTTGTTTCCTGACTTTTTAATGATCACTATTCTAACTGGCGTGAGATGGTATCTCACTGTGGTTTTGATTTACATTTCTCTAATGATCAGAGATGTTGAATATTTACTCAAATATGTGTTGATTGCACGAGTGTCTTCTTTTGAGAAGTGTCTGTTCATATCCTTTGCCTACTTTTTGATGGGGTTGGTTGTTTTTTCTTGTAACTTTAAGTTTCTTGTAGATGCTGGATATTAACCCTTTGTGAGCTGGATAGCTTGCAAAAATGTTCTCCATTCTGTAGGTTGCCTGTTCACTCTGATGATAGTTTCTTTTGCTGTGCAGAAGCTCTTTAGTTTGATTAGATCCCATTTGTCAGTTTTGGCTTTTGTTGCCATTGCTTTTGGTGTTTTAGTCATGAAGTGTTTGCCCATGCCTAGGTCCTGAATGGTATTGCCTAGATTTTCTTCTAGGTTTTTTTTTTTTAAATCATTTTGGGTTTTATGTTTAAGTCTTTAATTCACCTTGAGTTAATTTTTGTATAAGATGTAAGAAAGGGGTCCAGTTTCAGTCCAGTTTTACAAAGTTCTGGAATACATGTGCAGAACGTACAGGTTTGTTACACAGGTATACATGTGCCATGGTGGTTTGCTGCACCTATCAATCAATCATCTAGGTTTTAAGCCCCATATGCATTAGGTATTTGTCCTAATGCTCTCCCTCCGCTTGCCCTCCAGTTCCCAACAGGCCCTAGTGTGTGATGTTATGGCTAGCCAGTTTTCTCAGCACCATTTATTAAATAGGGAATCCTTTTCCCATTGCTTGTTTTTGTCAGGTTTGTTGAAGATCAGATGGATATAGATGTGTGGTGTTATTTCGAGGTCTCTCTCCTGTTCCATTGGTCTATATATCTGTTTTGGTACCAGTGCCATGCTGTTTTGGTTACTGTAGACTTGTAGTATAGTTTGAAGTCAGGTAGCGTGATGCCTCTAGCTTTGTTCTTTTTGCTTAGGATTGTCTTGGCTATATGGGCTCTTTTTTGGTTCCATATGAAATTTAAAGTAGTTTTTTCTTTTTTTCCTTTTTTTGAGACAGAGTCTTACTCTGTCACCAGGCGCCAGGCTGGACTGCAGTGGTGCGACCTCAGCTCACTGCAACCTCTGCCTCCTGGATTCAAGCAGTTCTCCTGCCCCAGCCTCCTGAGTAGATGGGACTACAGGCGCGCACCACCACGCCCAGCTAATTTTTTTGTATTTTTAGCAGACACAGGGTTTCACCATGTTGGCCAGGATGGTCTTGATCTGTTGACCTCGTGATCCGTCTGCCTTGGCCTCCCAAAATACTGGGATTACAGGCATGAGCCACTGCGCCCGGCCAAAGTAGTTTTTTCTAACTCTGTAAAGAAAGTCACTGATAGATTGATGGGAATGGCGTTGAATCTAAAAATTACTTTTGGCAATGTGACCATTTTCACCTTATTGATTCTATCCATGAGCATGGAATGCTTTTCCATTTGTTTGTGTCCTCTCTTATTTCCTTGAGCAGTGGTTTGTAGTTCTCCTTGAAGAGGTCCTTCACCTCCCTTGTAAGTTGAATTTCTAGATATTTTATTCTCTTTGTAGCAATTGTGAATGGGAGTTCACTCATGATTTGGCTCTCTGCTTGTCTATTGTGGTGTACAGGAATTCTTGTGAGTTTGCACTTTGATTTTTGTGTCCTGAGACTTTGCTAAAATTCCTTATCAGCTTAAGGGGTTTTTGGACCGAGACAATGGGGTTTTCTAAATATACAGTCATATCATCTGTATCATTTAAGGTTAATATTCTTATGTGTGAATTTGATTCTGTCATCATGATGCTAGCTGGTTATTTTGCTCATTAGTTGATACAGTTTCTTCATAGTGTCATTGGTCTTTATATTTTGGTGTGTCTTTGCAGTGGCTGTTACCAGTTTTTCCTTTCCATATTTAGTGCTTCCTTCAGCAGCTCTTGTAAGGCAGGCCTGGTGGTGACAAAATCCTTGAGCATTTGCTTGTCTGGAAAGGATTTTATTTCTCCTTCACTTACCAAGCTTAGTTTGGCTGGATATGAAATTCTGGTTTGAAAAATCTTTTCTTTAAGAATGTTGAATATTGGCCCCAACTCTCTTCTGCCTGTAGGATTTCTGCAGAGAGATCCACTGTTAGCCAACATACAAATTCAGGAAATAGAACACCACTAAGATACTCCTCAAGACAAGCAACCCCAAGATGATAAATGTCAGATGCTCCAAGGTTGAAATGTAGGTAACCTGACCTTTTTCTCTGGCTACCTTTAACATTTTTTTCTTCATTTCAACCTTGGAGCATCTGACGATTATGTATCTTGGGGTTGCTTGTCTTGAGGAGTATCTTAGTGGTGTTCTGTCTATTTCCTGAATTTGTATGTTGGCCTGTCTTGCTAGGTTGGGGAAGTTCTCCTGGATAATATCCTAAAGTATGTTTTGCAACTTGATTCCATTCTCCTGGTCACTGTCGGGGACTCCAATCATTTGTAGGCTTGGTCTTTTCACATAGTTCATATTTCTTGAAGGCTTTGTTTATTCCTTTTCATTCTTTTTTCTCTAATCTTGTCTTCATGCCTTATTTCAGTAAGTTGATCTGAAATCTCTGATATCCTTTCTTCCGTTTGATTGATTTGGCTATTGATACTTGTGTATGCTTCAGGAAGTTCTCGTGCTGAATTTTTCAGCTTCATCAGGTCATTTATGGTTCTCTCTAAACTGGTTATTCTAGTTAGCAGTTTCTGTAATATTTTATCAAGGTTCTTAGCTTCCTTTTATTGGGTTAGAACATGCTCCTTTAGCTCAGAGGGATTTGTTATTACCCACCATCTGAAGCCTACTTCTGTCAATTCGTCAATCTCATTCTCCAACTAGTTTTGTGCCATTGCTAGTGAGGAGTTGCGATCATTTGGATGAGAAGAGGCATTCTGGTTTTTGAATTTTCAGCATTTTTGTGCTGGTTTTTCCTTATCTTCATGGATTTATCTACCTTTGATCTTTGAGGCTGATGACCTTTGGATGGGGCTTTTGTGTGGGGGTCCTTTATGTTGATGTTGATGTTACTGCATTCTGTTTGTTAGTGTTTTTTTTTTTCATCTGAACAGTCAGGCCCCTCTGCTGCAGGTCTGCTGCAGTTTTCTGGAGGTCCACTCCAGACCCTGTTCACCTGGGCATCAGCAGTGGAGGTAACAGTAGAGCAAAGATTGCTGTCTGCTCCTTCCTCTGGAAGCTTCCTCCCAGAGAGGCACAGGCCTGATAGCAGCCAGAGCTCTCCTGTATGAGGTATCTGTTGACCTCTATTTGGAGGTTTTCTCCCAGCCAGGAGTCGCTGGGGTCAGGGACCAACTTAAGGAGTCAGTCTGTCCCGTAGCAGAGCTGGTGCACTGTGCTGGGAGAATTCCTGTTGTCAGGATTAGCTGCTCTCTTCAGAGCCGGTAGGCAGGAGTGATTAAATACACTGAAGCTGCACCCACATCCCTCTTTCTGTGGGTGCTCTGTCCCAGGGCGATGGTGTTTTTTTTTTTTTCTGTAAGCCCCTGACTAGGGCTGTTACCTTTCCTTCAGAGATGTCCTGCTTAGTCAGCAGGAATATAGAGAAGCAGTCTGGCCACAGCTGCTTTGCCATGCCCAGTCCAGACCTCCCCAGCCTCCTTAGCACTGTGAGGGGAAAACTGCCTACTAAAGCCTCAGTAATGGTGGATGCCCCTCCCCCGCCAAGCTGGATCATCCCAGGTGGACTTCAGACTGCTGTGCTGGCAGTGAGAATTTGAAGCCAGTGGTTCTTAGCTTGCTGGGTTAAATGGGAGTTGGATCTGCTGAGTGAGACCACTTGGCTCCCTGGATTCCACCTCCTTTCCAGGGGGAGTGAATGGTTCTATCTTGCTGGGGTTCCAGGCACCACTGGGGTATGAAAAATACTCCTGCAGCTAGCTTGGTGTCTGCTCAAACAGCTGCCCAGTTTTGTGCTTGAAACCCATGGCCCTTGTGGTGTAGGCACATGAAGGAATCTCCTCATCTGCAGATTGCAAAAACCATGGGAAAGCGTAGTAACCCATCTAGGTAACACAGTCCCTCATGGCTTTCCTTGGCTTGGGAAGGGAAGTCCCTGGCCTCTTGCAGTTCTCAGGTGAAGCAACTCCTAATCCTGCTTCTGCTTACCCTCTGAGGATTGGACCTACTGCCTAACAGTCCCAGTGAGATTAACTGGGTACCTCAGTTAGAAATGAAGAAATTGCCTGCCTTCTGCATTGGTCTTGCTGGGAGCTGCAGCCATCTAGGCCCCTCTTTTGTATTGTTTGTTTATTTTAATTTCATTTAGTTCTGCTCTGATCTTGGTTATTTCTTTTCTTCTGGGTTTGGGTTTGGTTTGTTCTTGTTTCTCTAGTTCCTTAAGGTATGACCTTAGATTGTCTATTTGTGCTCTTTCAGACTTTTTGATGTAGGCATTTAATGCTATGAACTTTCCTCTTTTTTTTTTTTTACACTGCCTTTGCTGTATCCCAGATATTTTAATAGGTTGTATCACTATTATCATTGAGTTCAATGAAGTTTTTAATTTTAATCTTGATTTCATTGTTGACCCAATGATCATTCAGGAGCAGGTTATTTAATTTCTGTGTATTTGCATGGTTTTGAGGGTTCCTTTGGAGTTGATTTCCAATTTTATTCTACTGTGTTCTGAGAGAATACTTGATATAACTCCACTTTTCTTAAATTTATTGAGACTTGTTTTGTGGCCTATCATATGGTCTATCTTGGAGAATGTTCCATGTGCTGATGAATAGAATGTATATTTTGCAGTTGGGGAGAATGTTCTGTAAATACCGGTTAAGTCCATTTGTTTTAGGGTATAGTTTAAGTCCATTGTTTCTTTGTTGACTTTCTGTCTTGATGACCCATCTAGTGCTGTCAGTGGAGTATTGAAGTCTCCCACTATTATTGTGTTGCTGTATATCTCATTTCTTAGGTCCAGTAGTAATTGTTTTATATATTTGGGAGCTCTAGTGTTAGGTGTATATATATTTAGGATTGTGATATTTTCCTGTCAAGTCCTTTTATCATTATATAATGTCCTCTCTTTGTGTTTTTAAACTGCTGTTGCTTTAAAGTTTGTTTTCTCTGATATAAGAATACCTACTCCTGCTCGTTTTTGGTGTCCATTTGCATGGAATATCTTTTTCCACCCTTTATCATAAGTTTTTGTGACTCCTTATGTTAGGTGAGTCTCTTGAAGACAGCAGATACTTGGTGGATGAATTCTTATGCATTCTGCCATTCTGTATCTTTTAAGGTCAGTGAATTCTTATACATTCTGCATTCCGTATCTTTTAACGGGAGCATATAGGTCATTTACATTCAATATTACAATTACGATGTGAAGTACTATCCTATTTATCATGCTAATTGTTGCCTGAATACCTTTTCTTTTTTCATTCTGTTATTATTTTACAGGCCCTGTGAGGTTTATGCATTAAGGGGATTCTATATGGGGCATTGTGAGGATTTGTTTCAAAATTTAGAGCTCCTTTTAGCAGTGCTTGTAGTTTTGGCTTGGTAGTGGCTAATTCTCTCAGCATTTGTTTGTCTGAAAGACTATCATTCCTTCATTTATAAAGCTTAGTTTCACTGGACGCAAAATTCTTGGCTGATAATTCTTTTGTTTAAGGAGGATAAAGATAGAACCCCAGTCCCTTCTAGCTTGTAGAGTTCTGCTGAGAAATCTGCTGTTAATCTGGTAAGTTTCCCTTTATAGGTTACCTGATGCTTTTGCCTCACAGCTCTTAAGATTCTTTCCTTTGTTTTGACTTTAGATAACTTGATAACTATGTGCCTACATGGTGATCTTTTTGTGATGAATTTCCTAGGTGTTCTTTCAGCTTATTGTATTTGGATAGCTAGATCTCTAGCAAGGCCAGGGAAGTTTTCCTTGATTATTTCCTCAAATATGTTTCCCAAACTTTTAGATTTCTCTTCGTCCTTGGGAATACCAATTATTCTTAGAATCCATCATTTAACATAATCTCAAACTTCTTGGAGGCTTTGTTCATTTTTAAAATTCTTTTTTTACTTTGACTTGTCAGATTGGGTTAATTTAAAGCCTTGTCTTCAAGCTCTGAAGTTCTTTCTTTACTTGTTCCATTATATTGCTAGACCTTCCAGTATATTTTGCCTTTCTTTGTGTGTCCTTCATTTCCAGAAATATAGATTGTTTTTACTTATGCTATTTATGTCCCTGGAGACTTTTCCATCCATATCCTCTAACATTTTAAAATTTCTTTGAGTTGGTATTCACTTTTCTCTTTTATCTCCTTGAGTAGCTTAATAATTGCCATTCTGAATTCTTTTTCTGGAAATCAGAGATTTCTTCCTAGTCCGGATCCATTGCTGGTGAGCTAGGGTGATATTTTAGGAGTGTTAAAAAACCTTGTTTGTCATACTACCAGAATTGTTTTTTCCTGGTTCCTTCTCATTTGGGTAGACTATGTCAGAGAGATCTGAGGCTCAAGGGCTGGTGTTCAGATTCTTTCATCCCGTGGGTGCTCCCTGGATGTTGGTATTCATGGACGTGCCTTCCTGAAAGCCCGAACTGTAGTGATTGTTCTTTCTCTTCTGGATGTAGCCACCCAGCAAGCAGAGCTACTGAGCTCTGGGCTGGTACTGCGGAGTAACTGCAAAGAGTCCTGTGATGTGATCCATCTTCAGCTCTCTCAACCATGGATACCACCACCTGCTATGGTGGAGCTAGCAGGAGAGTGAAGCAGACTCTGTGAGGGTCCTTGGTTGTATTTTTGTTTATTGCTAGTTTTGTGTTGGTTGTCCTCCAGCCAGGAAGTGGTGCTTTCGGGAGATAATCAGCTGTGGCAATATAGGGAGGATACAGGCTTGCCCTAGGTCATTTGGATAAGTTTCTCAGGTCGTGGGTGGGGCCATAGAGCTCCCAAGAAATTTTGTCAGGTGGGGGGCAGGGTTAGGTGTGTCTGAGCTCAGACTCTCCTTGGGCGGGTCTTGCTGTGGTTGCTATGGGGGATGGGGGTGTGATTCTCCGTCCAATGGAGTTATATTCTCACGGGGGATTATGGCTGCCTCTGCTGTATCATGCAGGTTGTCAGGGAAGTTAGGGGAAAGCTGGCAGTAACAGGCCTCACCCAGCTCCCACACAGCCCAAAAGACCAGTCTCACTCCCACTGTGCCCCTCACAACAGCACTGAGTTTATTTCCAGGTAGTGGGTGAGCAGGGTTAGGATTTGCCCCAGGTTCCAGGCCTCCCCCTGGGAAAGCAAGCAGGACTTTCAGGTTTTGCGGCTCCTTGCCTGTCACAACTTCTGTATTGTGTCTGCACTTCCGGTTCACCCTCTCACCCAGATTCTTTCCAGGAAACTTTGTGTTTGGTTGAAACTGTTACAAAGTTCAGTTCACAACCTCTCCTTGTGGTTCTCCCCAATTCCACTGGTAGCCCTCCCTAAGGACTCCTGTAAGACAAAGTCAGAAACGGCTTTCCCAGGGATTAAGAGTGCCCACAGAACTCTTCCCACTGCTTCCTCTATCCCTGTATTTCCCTCAGTTCTCTAAGCTCATCTCATCTCCATGTAAGGTGAGATCATCCTCCCGTAATCTAGAGCTTTAGGTTCCCCCAGGGAGGACGTGTGTTCTTTCATACTTTTATACTTTTGGGCACTCAGTTTTTCAGCTGTCTTCCAGAGCCTGCAGGAGCAATCCACTTCCTTCAAAGGGTCTGTGGATTCTCTTGGCTTTCCTGGTATGTTCCTGCAGTAGTTTTTGGAGCTAAAGATCACGATGTGTCTCCACATGTTGCTCTGTCCATCCGAGTGGGAGCTGCAAGTTAGTCCTGCTTCCTATCTGCTATTTTCTCCTCCAGTTCTGAATGAAGTTTTTAATATAATCCCCAGGGCAACCACTAAGAAATTAACTCAAACGTATAGTAAAAGAAATGACAAGGGAATTAAAACGGGACACTACAAAGCATTTGTTTAATATACAAGAAGTCGGTAATGAAAGAATAGAGTAATACATAGGTCGTAAGTCACATGGCAAACAAGCAACCAAATGATGGGCATAACTTATACTTTATCAGTAATTACATTAAGTATAAAATAATTAAAACTCCAAATAAAAGGCAGAAGTTGGCAGGATGGATTTAAAACCATAATCCAGAAGGCTGGGTGTGGTGGCTCACACCTGTAAACTAGCACTTTGGGAGGCCGAGGTGGGTCGATCACCTGAGGTCAGGAGTTCAAGACCAGCCTGGCCATCATGGTGAAACCCCATCTTTAAAAAATAAAAATAAAAAAAATAAATAAAACCATAATTCAATTATATTCTATCTACAAAGATGTGCTTCAGATTCAAAGACACAAATATGTTGAAAGTAAAAGGATGGCAAAATATATAGCATACAAACAATAATCAAAAAGGAACTATGGTGCGGCTCTAATATACAAAATAGACTTTAGGACAAAAAAAAGTTACTAGAAACATAAAAATTATTATAACTAATGAACAAATGCAGTAAGATTGAAAGATACAAGACCAATATACCATATTAACTGTACTTCTGTACCCTGAGCGATCAAAAACTGAAATTATAAAAACAATTCCATTTATAATAACATCACAAATAATAAAGTATTTGCTAATAAATCTAACAAAAAAGTGCAAGACTTGCATAAGGTAAACTATGAAACATTGTTGAAAAAATAAAAAACCTAAATAAATGGAAAGACATGCCATATTTATGGATTGGAAGGCTTAATCATGTTAAGATAGTAATACTCTCCAAACTGATCTAAAGATTAATGCTATCCTTATAAGAATCCCACCTTTAGAAAACATGTTTTTTTAGTTTTTTTTGTTGTTGTTGCAAAAAGCGATGATATGATCCTTAAACTCATATGGAAATATTATTATAAGGGACTCAGAAAAGCAAAAACGATCCTTAAAAAGAATAAAGTTGGAGGATTCACATATCCTGATTTTTTTTTTTTTGAGATAAAGTCTCACTCTATCACCCAGGCTGGAGTGCAGTGGCACGATATTGGCTCACTGCAACCTCCACCTCCTGGATTCAAGCGATTCTTCATCCTCAGCCTGAAGAGCAGCTGGGATTACAGGTGTGCAATACCACACCTGACAAATTTTTTGTATTTTTAGTAGAGATGGGGTTTCACCCTGTTGGCCAGCCTGGTCTCAAACTCCTGACCTCAGGTGATCCACTTTCCTGGACCCTCGAAAATGCTGGGATTACAGGCACGAGCCACCACGCCTGGCCATGTATCCTGATTTCAAAACTTACTTCAAAGCTGCAGTAATTGAGACAATGTGGTACTGGCAATAGGGTAGACATAGGTAAATGGAATAGAATTGAGAGCTCAGAAATAGTCTCATGCATCTATGGTCAATTATTATAGTCAAGGGTGTGAAAATAGTTCAATGAGGGAAAGAATAGTCTATTGAACAAGTAGTGCTGGGACAACTGGATGTTCACATATAAAAGAATGAAATTCAACTCTTCCCACCATGCACAAAAATTAATTAAAAATGGATCATAGATAGACTTAAATATAAGAGCAAAAACTATACAATTCTTAGAAGAAAACATAGAAGTAAATCTTTGTGATCTTGGATTTGTCAATGGTTCTCTACATATGACATCATAAGCATTAATAACAAAAAATAAACTGGATTCCAAATTAAAATTCTTGTGCTACAAAGAACGTTATCAAGAAAATGAAAAGACAGGTCAAAGAATGAGAGAAAATATTTGCAAATAATATATTCGATAAGGGACTTGTATCTAGAATGTATAAAGGACTCTTACAAATCAATAATGAAAAAGATGCATAACCTAAGTAAAAATGGTCAAAGGATCTAAACAGACATTTCTTCAAAGAAGATACAAAAATGGTCAATAAACACATGTAAAGAAGCTTAACATGGTTAGCCATCAGGGAAATGCAAATAAAACCCACAGTGTGCCAGATGGACAATAAAAAGTGTTGATATGATATGGAGAAAGTCGATACCCTCTTGTACTGCTGGTGCTGATATAGAATGGTGTAAGTTCTTTGGAAAACAGCACAACACTTCCTGAAATGATTAAACATAGAGTTTACCACGTGATCCAGCAATTCCACTGCTGCATATGTATTCAAGATAAATGAAAACATTTGTCTGAGACAGTAATCTGTACATGAATGTTTGTAGTAGCATTATTCTCTAATAGTCAAATAATGGAACAATCCAAATATCCATCAATCTGATGTACAGATAAATTAACCTTAGTACATCAATACAGAAGAATACTTATTTAGCAATAAAAAGGAGTAAACAACATGAAATGAACTTTTTAAACATTTTCACTAAGTGAAAGAAGCTAGACTTTTATGTGAAATGTCTAGAAAAGTCAAATTTGTGGAGATCAGTGGTTGTCTGGCACCAGGGGTGAAAACAAGGATTGATTGCCAATGGGCATGAAGGAACTTCCTCAATGATGAAAATATTTTAAAAGTGGATTAGGTTAAATGGTTACACAACTATGAATTTAATAAAAATTATCAAATTGCATAATCAAAGTTGGTAAATCTTATGTTGTATAAGGTTATGTCTTAATAAAGTTGTTTTTAAAAATATTAAAAAGTGGGCAGTTCGTTTTCAAACCCCTTGGGCCTACACCTGGAGTGAGAATAATCACGCATAGGAGAAAGGAGAAGCAGTCTACAAGAGGTCATTCCTTCTGTGGTTAGAAGATTCTGAAGGAGCAGGACTCTACATGTTTGTTTTTCATCTTTTTAAAAAATAAATCGTTTTAGTTGAAGTGTACCATACAGAAAAACAGACTAATCGTAAGTGAATAACAATGGACTTCCACAAAGTGATCACAGCTGTAACCATCACTCAATAAAAGACTGGATATTGCAAGCACCCCAGAACCTCCCTTTATGATTTCTTCTAGGCACTTTCCCGCTCTGTCCACCAAGGGTAACCACTATTCTAATTCTATCATTACACAATAAATTTGCCTGGCTTTGAACTTTATGTAGGTGGATTTATACAGTATATACTCTCTGTGTATGTCTTCTTTCATTTGACATTAAGTTTGTGAGACCCATGTCTATTGTGTGAAGTTATGGATTGTTCATTCTTACTGCTGTATAGTATTTATTCTTTTATCAATGATGAATATTTTGGTCATTGTCAGCTTTTGGCTATTATAAATAGTGTTGATATAAATAGTATTGTATAGGTCTTTTCATTAGCATATGCATGCATTTACTCTGGGTATATACCTAGAATTGAAATTGCATAATTATAGGATATGTATATATCCTACTTTAGTGGATACTGCCAAACAGTGGTCTGCACCAATTTGTACTCCTACTGGCCAGTTGCTCCCTTATCCTTTTTAATGCCTAATATTTTATATATTTTCTCCTTTAGCCATTCTGGTAGATATGTATTGATATGTAACAATTTGCATTTCTCTGATGACTAATGATTTTGTGCACTTTTTTATGCTTATTACTTATTTAGAGACCCTCTTTGTGAAGTGCCTGTTCAAATATCTTGCCCATTTTCTTTCTATTGGGTTGTTTGTCTTTTCCTTGTTGAACTTAGGAGCTTTTGATATATTCAGGTTACAAAGTGTTTGTTAGTTATTTGTTTTGCAAATATCTTCTGAAAATTTCTGGCTTACTTATTCACTTTCCTAATGGTATCTTTCAGTGAAAAGAAATTATAAATTTTAACATGGTCCAATTTATCAATCATTTTGAATGATTTGTACATTTTGTGTCCTATTAGCCTTTTGCTTTGGATTCTTTTAAATGTCTGTGTTTGCGTGTGCAACCAGTCTTTACCACTCTAGGAGTACAAATGACATATTAGTTAAATTAGTACCCTGACTACCACATCAGGCCCTATTACATTCTTTTAATGGGACCGAACCAATCAAAAGCTTACCTTTTCAGTCTTTGTTTTTTGTTCAAGGATGATTGTCAATGAGACTGTCTTCTCCTTTCAGGTAAAACACTAGTACCAACTCACAGGATGACTTTAGTACACAGTGACCCAGCATCAGCCCCTTTGGCGTATTATTTTAATCACTGAAGTAAAATTTAATGAGAAAATTTCAAACAAAAATTTAGGCAGAATAGTATGCAAAACCCTTATATACACACCATTGACTTCAAAAATAATGATCTCATGGCCAATCTTGTTTTATCTATATTGCCACACACTATTCATGACTGAGTTATTTTGAAGCAAATCCTATACATCACATAATTTCTGCCATAAATAATTCAATACTTGTCTGTAAAAAGATGAGGATTCTTTACAAACAGGCATATGATCATTGTGAGCAAAAATATCAACAATTTATTACCTTCATATATCCAATGTTCAAATTTCCAATAGTTTCATAAATGTCATCATTTTTAAACATCTTTATTGAGATGTAATTCACATACAGTTAACCCAGTTAAAGTGTACAATTTAATGGCTTTTACCATATTCATGGAGTTGTGCAACCCTCACCATATTCAATTTTAAAACATTTCTATCACCCACGAAAGAAACCACTTAACTATTTGCAGTCACCCCCTCCCCAATTCCACCATCCTCCTAGCCCTAGGCAACCACCAATCTACTTTCTGTCTCTATAGATCTACTCATTCTGGGCATTTCACATAAATGGAATCACATAACATATTATCCTTTGTGACTTCTTTCACTCAATATAATATTTTCAAGGTTCATTTGTGTCATAGCATGGATCAGTAATATACATCATTTCTTTTTATTGCCAAATAATGTTCCATTGGTGGATATGCCACGTTTTATCTACCCATTCATCAGTTGATGGGGACATTTGGGTGGTTTTCACTTTTTGGGTATTATGAGTAATACTACTATAAAAATTAGAATACAGGTTTTTATATGAATGTAAGTTTTTATTTTTTTTGAGGAAATATTTTTTTCTTATTATTTTTTAAAAATTAAGTTATGTGATACATGTGCAGAATGTGCAGGTTTGTTACATAGGTATACACGTGCCTTGGTGGTTTGCTGCGTCTATCAACCAGTCATCTACATTAGGTATTTCTCCTAATGCTATCCCTCCCCAAATCCCTACCCCCTACAGTGTGTGATGTTCCCCCTCCCTGTGTCCATGTGTTCCCATTGTTCAACTCCCATTTATGAGTGAGAGCAGGCAGTGTTTGGTTTTCTGTTCCTGTGTTAGTTTGCTGAGAATGATGGTTTCCAGCGTCATCTATGTCCCTGCAAAGGACATGAACCACCCTTTTTTATGGCTGCATAGTATTCCATGGTGTATATATGCCACATTTTCTTTATCCACTCTATCATTGATGGGCATTTGGGTTGGTTAAAAGTCTTTGCTATTGTGATCAGTGCTGAAATAAACTTACCTGTGCATGTGTTCTTTATAGTAGAATGATTTATAATCCTTTGGGTATATACCCAGTAATGGGATTGCTGGGTCAAATGGTATTTCTGGTTTTAGATCTTTGAAGAATGGCCACACTGTCTTCCACAATGATTGAACTAATTTAGACTCCCACCAACAGTGTAAAAGCGTTCCTAATTCTCCACATCCTCTTCAGCATCTGTTGTTTCCTACTTTTTAATGATCACCATTCTAACTGGCATGAGATGGTATCTCATTGTGGTTTTGATTTGCATTTCTGTAATGACCAGTGATGATGAACTTTTTTCATGTGTTTGCTGGCCACATAAATGTTTTCTTTTGAGAAGTGTCTGTTCATATCCTTTGCCCACTTTTTGATGGGTTGTTTTTTCTTGTAAATTTGTTTAAGTTCTTTGTAGATTCTGGATATTAGCCCTTTGTCAGATGGATAGATTCCAAAATTTTTCTCCCATTTGTCAATTTTGGCTTTTGTTGCCATTGCTTTTGGTGTTTTAGTCATGAAGTCTTTGCCCATGTCTGTGTCCTGAATGGTATTATCTAGGTTTTTTTTTCTAGGGTTTTTATGGTTTCAGGTCTTACATCTAAGTCTATAATCCACCTTGAGTTAATTTTTGCATAAGGTATAAGGGAGGGGTCTAGTTTCAGTTTTCTGGCATATGGCTAGCCAGTTTTCCAAACACCATTTATTAAATAGGGAATCCTTTCCCCATTGCTTGTTTTTGTCAGGTTTACTGAAGATCAGATGGTTGTTATTTCTGAGGCCTCTGTTCTGTTCCATTGGTCTATATATCTGTTTTAGTACAAGTACCATGCTGTTTTTGTTACTGTCGCCTTATAGTATAATTTGAAGTCAGGTAGCGTGATGCCTCCAGCTAAAATTGTTCTTTTTGCTTAGGATTATCTTGGCTATATGGGCTCTTTTTTGGTTTGATATGAAATTTAAAATAGTTTTTTTTTTTCTAATTCTGCAAAGAAAAGTCACTGATAGCTTGATGGGAATAACATTGAATATAAAAATTACTTTGGGCAGTATGGCCATTTTCACAACATTGATTCTTCCTCTTCTATCCATGAGCATGGAATGTTTTTCTATTTGTTTGTATTCTCTCTTATTTCCTTGAGGAGACGTTTGTAGTTCTCCTTGAAGAGGTCCTTCACATACCTTGCAAGTTGTATTTCTAGGTGCTTTATTCTCTTTGTAGCAATTGTGAATGGGAGTTCACTTATGATTTGGCTGTCTGTTTGTCTGTTATTGGTGTGTAGGAATGCTTGTGATTTTTGCACATTGATTTTGCTTATTAGCTTAAGGAGATTTTGGGCTATTGAGATGATGGGGTTTTCTAAATATACAGTCATGTCATCTGCAAACAGAGACAATTTGACTTTCTCTCTTCCTATTTGAATACCTTTTATTTCTTTCTCTTGCCTGATTGCCCTGGTCAGAACTTCCAGTATTGTGTTGAACAGGAGTGGTGAGAGAGGGCATCTCTTGTCTTGCGCTGGTTTTCAAAGGGAATGCTTCTAGGTTTTGCCCACTCAGTATGATATTGGGTGTGGGTTTGTCATAAATATCTCTTATTATTTTGAGATACATTCCATTGATACCTAGTTTATTGAGCAGTTTTAGCATGAAGGGGTGTTGAATTTTATCAAAGGCCTTTTCTGCATCTTTTGGGATAATCATGTGGTTTTTGTCATTGGTTCTGTTTATATGATGGATTATGTTTATTGATTTGCATATGTTGAACCAGCCTTGCATCCCAGGGATGAAGCCGACTTGATCTTGGTGGATAAACTTTTTGATGTGCTGCTGGATTTGGTTTGCCAGTATTTTATTGAGGATTTTTGCATTGATGTTCATCAGGGATATCCTTGAGTACATAATTTTTAAAAGTTTCTTTGAGTTAGGATTTAAATAAGGTCTGTATTATGATTTATTTATATGTATTTATAGGTTATCTTCTTTTATTTTTTGGAAATTATTTATTTGTTGCAGACGCTAGGTCATGTGTCCTGAAGAGCTCCCACAGCTTGGATTTTGCCACGTATGATGATGTGTAACATGTTCTTTTGTCATTGTTGCCATCATCACTGTTCCCCCTCCTCTTCTTCCTTCTTCTTCCCTTCTCTCTTCTGCTCCACTTTCTCTCTTTGTTTAACAAGAATACTTTATTGGAGGTATTTTTTTCTTCTATCAGAATGTGTATTATATCTTGTGGTCTCTTTTTTTTCTGTGATGTTAGCAGGTGTTGATAGTCAATGCCTTAATCTTGTTAATTCTCTGTTGCAAAATGGATGATATGCTTTTCTTCTAGTGGCTTTATTGTTTTGGGTTTTATATTTAAGTCTTTAATCCATTCTTGAGTTAATTTTTGTATAAGGTGAAAGGAAGGGGTCCAGTTTCAATTTTCTGCATATGGCTAGCCAGTTCTCCCAGCACCATTTATTAAATAGGGAATCCTTTCCCCATTTCTTGTCTTTGTCAGGTTTGTCAAAGATCACATGGTTGTAGGTATGCAGTCTTATTTTTGAGTTCTCTATTCTGTTCCACTCATCTATGTGTCTTTTTTTTGTACCAGTATCATGCTGTTTTGGTTACTGTAGCCTTGTATTATAGTTTGAAGTCAGGTAGTGTGATGCCTCCAGCTTTGTTCTTTTTGCTTAGTATTGCCTTAGCTATAGAGACTCTTTTGGTTCCATATGAAATTTAAAGTAGTTTTTTCTAATTCTGCAAAGGAAGTCACTGGCAGCTCGATGGGAATAACATTGAGTCTATAAATTACTCTGGGCAGTATGGTCATTTTCATGATACTGATTCTTCCTATCCATGAGCCTGAAATGTTTTTCTATTTGTTTGTGTCCTTTCTGAATTTCTTGAGCAATGGTTTGTAGTTCTCCTTGTAGAGCTCTTTAACCTTCCTAGTTAGTTGTATGCCTAGGTATTTTATTCTTTTTGTGGCAATTGTGAATGGGAGTTCATTCCTGATTTGGGTCTCTGCCTGGCTGTTGGTGTACAGAAATCGTAGTGATTTTTGCACAATGATTTTGTATCCTGAGACTTTACTGTGGTTGCTTATCACCTTAAGAAGCTTTTGGGCTGAGATGATGGGATTTTCTAGATATAGGATAATGTCATCTGCAAACAATGATAATTTGACGTCTTCTCTCCTATTTGAATAGCTTTTATTTCTTTCTCTTGTCTGATTGCCCTGGCCAGAACTTTCAATACTATGTTGAATAGGAGTGGAGAGAGAGTGCATCCTTGTCTTTGCCAGTTCTCAAGGGGAATGCTTCCAGGTTGGGCCCATTCAGTATGATATTGGCTGTGGGTTTGTCATAGATGGGTCTTATTATTTTGATGTATGTTCCTTTAGTAGCTGATTTATTGAGAGTTTTTAACATGAAGGGATATTGATTTCTTTTGAAGGCCTTTTCCACGTCTATTGAGATAATCATGTGTTTTTTGTCTTTAGTTCTGTTTATGTGATGAATCACATTTATTGATTTGCATAAGTTGGACCAACCTTGCATCAGGGGATGAAGCCTACTTGATTATCTTGAATAAGCTTTTTGATGTGCTGCTGTATTCAGTTTGCCAGTATTTAGTTGAGGATTTTTGCATTGATTTTAATCAAGGATATTGGCCTGAAATTTTATGTTTTGTCTGTATCTATGCCAGGTTTTGGTATCAGGATGATGCTGGGCTCATAAAATGAATTATGGAGGAGTGCCTCCTTTTCAATTGTTTGGAATATTTTTAGTAGAAATGGTACCAGCTCTCTCTTTGCACTTCTGTTATAATTCAGCTGTGAATTTATTTGGTCCTGGCGGTTTTTTTTTTTTTTTGGTTGGTAGGCTATTCATTACTGCCTCAATTTCAGAACTCATTATTGGTATATTCAGGGATTCAATTTCTTTCTGGTTCAGTTTTGGAAGGGTGTATGTGCCCAGAAATTTATCCATTTTTTCTTGATTTTCTAGTTTATGTTCATAGAGGTGTTTATAGTTTTCTCTGATGGTTGCTTGTATTTCTGTGGGGTCATTTTATTGTTTTATTTTTCCCAAAAAAAAGACTAGATTTGTTGAGTTTTTGGAGGATCTTCATGTCTCTGTCTTCTTCAGTTCTGCTCTGATCGTGGTTATTTCTTGTCTCTGCTAGCTTTGGGGTTTGTTGCTCTTTGTTCTCCAGCTTTTTTAGTTGAGATGGTAGGTTCTTGAGATCTGTCTAGCTTTTTGATGTGAGCATTTAGTGCTGTAAATTTCCCTGTTAATATTGCATTGGCTGTTCCCAGAGATTCTGGTACACTGTATTTTTGTTTTTATTAGTTTCAAAGAACTTCTTGATTTCTCTCTTAATTTTTATTATTTACCCAAGCATCATTCAGGAGCAAGTAGTTCAATGTCCATGTAGTTGTGTGGTTTTTACTGAATTTCTTAATCTTGAGTTCTAATTTGATTGTGGTGTGGTCTGAGAGACTCTTTATCATGATTTCAGTTCTTTTGCATTTGCTGAGTAATGTTTTACTTTCAATTATGTGATCAGTTTTAGAGTAAGTGCCATGTGGTGATGAAAAGAACATATATTTTGTTGTTTTGGGTGGAAAATTTTGTAGATATCTATCAGGTCTACTTGATCCAGAGCTGAGATCATGTCCTGAATATCTTTATGTTAATTTTCTGATTTGATGATCTTCTAATATTGATAGTGGGGTGTGAAGTATCCCACTATTATTGTGTGGGAGTCTAAGTCTCTTTGTAGATCTCTAAGGACTTGCTTCATGAGTCTGAGTGCTCCTGGATTGGGTGCATATATATTTATGATAGTTATCTCTTCTTGTTGAATTGAACCCTTTACCATTACATAATACCCTTCTTTGTCTTTTTTGATCTTTGTTGGTTTAAAGTCTACTTTGTCAGAAACTAGGATTGCAACTCCTGCTTTTTTCTGCTTTCCATTTGCTTGGGCAATTTTTCCTCTGTCCCTTTATTTTGAGCCCATGTGTGTCTTTACATGTGAGATGGTTCTCTTGAAGACAGCGTACTGAGGGGTCTTGGCTCTTTATCCAGTCTACCATTTGCAGAATTATTTTCAATTAGTTTCTTTGCAAAAATCCTTTTTATGAGTTGCAGATAAACAGCAATTCATGGCAATCTTCTGAAAGATAGTGAAGAGGTGAGACTGCCATGGAAACCAAACTCTGTTTCGTGGAATTCTTACTCTTCTCTGTGAGACCTCATGACTGTGATATATAAAACTGAGAGAGGGCAGCACTGTCAAAACATACATGGAAGAGAATTTAATAAAAGAGAGCTCCGTGTACCTATCATCCTGAATTCACGTATGTTAATAATTTATGACACTTGCTTCGAATATTTTTTATTAAATAAATAAAATATTATAGATAGAGGTCAAGTCCAATTTGTACTTCTTCCTAATCATTCTCTTCATTCTCAGAAGAACCATATCCTGAAGTTAGTGGACATTCTCATTCATTTTCATATATTTAATTTTGCTACATATGTATGTACACAGAAAAAAATCTAGTGTCATTAATGAGTGTCAATTAACTATATGAAATGTTTAAAAATGTATATAAATCTATCATTCTGTACAAAGAATTTGACAACTTCCTCACCATTATGTTTGTGAGATTCACCCCATGTTAATACTTGTAACTCTTCTTTCATTTTAACAGTTATATATTATTACTTTGTATCAATATATACATTTTACCTATTCATTCACCTCTTCTGAATATTTACATTGTTGTCATCTTTTCATTGTTTCAAACAAAGCTGCAATAAGCATATTTTCCTAAGCATATGTGTTTCTTTTTTTGTTTGTTTGAGACAGAGTCTTGCAGACTCTCAATCTCAGCTCACTGCAACTTCTGCCTCCTGGGCTCAAGCAATTCTCCTGCCTCAACCTCCCGAGTAGCTGGGATTATGGGTGCATACCATCATGCCCGGCTAATTTTTATACTTTTAGTAGAGACGGGGTTTCGCCACGTTGACCAGGCTGGTCTCGAACTTCTGAACTCAAGTGATCTGCCCACCTTCGCCTCCCAAAGTATTGGGATTACAGATGTGAGCTCCTGTGCCCAGTCCTGAGTTTTTCTAGAGCAGTAGTTCTCCAATTTTTTAATTTTACTCTGAAAAAGTTTTGAAGACCCCAAAGAGCTTTTGTTTATCTGAGTTAAATATATTATTATTTACTGTATTAGAAATTAAAACAGAAATTAAAAAATATTTATGTATTCATTTAAAAGTGACAATACAACAATTACAAGTTTGCAAAAATTATTTTATGAAAATAACTATATTTTTCAAAACAAAAAAATTTAGTGAGAAAAATAACATGGGCTTATATTTTTTGCAAATCTCTTTGAATTCTGTCTTAATAGAAAAGAACTGGATTCTCTTATCTGTTTCTGTATTCACTCTGCTGTGATATATTGTTCTGGGTGAAATTTAGAAAGTCCTTTCTCACACATATATGCAGCTGGAAAAGACAGGAGTTTTTAAGTAGTCTATGCAGATAATTGTGGATGGTTTTTGATATTATACCAAAATTGGACAATTGGTGTTGATATTCATTCAGGGTGGCTGGCAAAATATTTAATGATATGTTAGGAAAAGTTATAGAATAAGTCAAAACCTTTTGGAAGACCAAAAGATTTTATTGGGACAGGCCGAAGGCGGCAGGTCCATTAAGTTAGGGGAGAGGATAGGGCCGAGGCTTTCCCATCTTAAGTCTGTTTACCCCACATCCCTTTGTCTCTACTCTGTTTATTCATGTAAACTTTGTGCTGGATAGCCCTCTCAGGGGGAGATCAAAGAGGAATTACCTGTTAATAGTGTTTACTCTAGGCCTGGAACCTAAAGCTTTTATCATTCATATAACCATGTTAATTATCCACAAGTGTGTTAACTTAGAATCTCTGTTATAAAATCTTGACGGAATAAATGTGTTGGATGGACAGAGGGTCTTGGTCGAATTGGTTGCATTTTGCTCTCTGAAAGCAGCCAACAGTCATCCCTAGCCCACTTGTATCACTGTAATGGTGTAAGAGTGCATTCATTCATCTATCGTTGAGTCAGGGTCTGTAAGCCTAACTTCCGCAGGTGATGACCAGCATCTCAAATTGGAAGTTTCTTGGAGGTTAGTTCCAATATGCAAACTGAAACTGTATCAATGAACTGTGTTTTCATATATGAAAAATCCATTTGCCTATCCTCACCTGGAATGGAATTTTTACCTAGACATGATTTTGTATCATGATGCATTGATTATTTTAAAAATATTGCTTCACTGAGTTATGCAGACCTTTTCAAATATTGACATGTTTCGTGGTACAATACTAAAAATATCACATTTGTTACTATCACAATTGATCTTATCAGGAAAGTATATTTCAGAAAGCTGTAAAGCTTATGGTGGGAGATACAAGTTTTCTTTTTTTTTAAGTTTCAAATATTTATTAATGAGTGTAACCTCCAACACAATACATCAACATGATTTCATGCATTTAGGGAATAAAAATTTCTTAGTTAAGTGGAAAATTGTGGTGATGACTTCTGGAAGACCTTCATTTTAAAGCAGTTTTACAAGACCTTCTTTCTTTGGTTTGCTGTAATCCACATTAACTGAGTAGAACTTGTATTGATCACTGGGACCCAGTTTGTTCCCAGGCTCTGGGTTATTCTTTCTGTCCCATGTAACATCTGGATTGAACAATGCTGGATGCAAGACATACAGTGCTACTCCAGTACCTCCATCTCCAATAAACTCAAAGACGAGAATCATGCTCAGTCACTTCTTGGCTCGATTGAGGATATGGTAGAGCATGTTTGCAGCAGCAACCTCTGATTCAAAAGGAGAGAGACAAGTCCAGCTACCAGGCCCTGGATTAAGTAGTATCCACTACAAGTTTTGTAAAACTCGAATTTTTACGTGAAAACTTGAATTTTGTAATTGACAAATGATGCTGTCAGTTGGTTTCCTTGAAGTGACAGGCTCACTTTGTTAATTTTAGAGAAACATCTGCCAAAAACTCAAGTCTGAATAACCACAGTTTGTCTGTCAGTAATTCTTTTCACTACAAATGGTGTTTCATGAAAAGTGTTGCTTTTAAATTGCACAAGTGTTTGTCTTTGAGGCAATGATTATACTTCAAGATGTAGCAGAAGGTGCTTTATGCATATTTTCCATTTGTCATACAAAATATTTAAAGACCGTGTTCTCAAGGGTCAATATTTCTAACATGAATACTTTTCACTGCTCCATATAAGACAAGTGCAACTGACGTTTTTAATAAAACAGCACATGGTGGTAACAAGCACAATGCCTACTAGTACTATTTTTGTGCCACTGCCTCAATTTGTGCTAAGGCAACAGTAGTCTACCCACTATATTAGTTTCCTAGGGTTGCTGTTACAAACTACTACAAATTTGGTTACTTGAAACAATAAGCATTTATTTTTTAGTTCTGTAGGTCAGAAAAGTCAAAGGATTTCACTGGCAGAAATCAAGCTATCAGCAGGGCCCACTCTTTCCAGAGACCCTGGGGCAGAGTCTGTTTCCTTGCCTTTTCCAGATTCTGAAGCTGAGTTTCTTACATTCCTTGGCTCATAATCCTTCCTTCACCTTCAAAGCCAGCAGTACAGCATCTTGCTTTAGCTATTATGTTGCCTTCTGTTCAAATCTCCCTCTGCCTGTGCTGTGGCCATCCTGAAGAGAATGAATGGATGCCCACCTGAAAATTGGTTTGGATGTCAGGACTGATGATGCCACACACATACCCAGAGGGTAGGAAAAGATTTATCGCTTACATAATTGAAGCTTTTCTGTGGAGAGCAGGGCAGCACTCCCAAGCAGATTTGAAAAGGACTTGAGAGCCAGGAAAAGAAACTAGCTTGAATATTTTAAATTGTGATTAAGGGATGGGGCAAACTTTGAATGTAAAAGGCTAGGCAGGAAAACTTTAGGCTTTGTGAGCCATAAAATATCTGCCAAAACTACGGACTTAAAATGTAAAAACATCCATAGACTATCTATAAATAAATGAGTATACCTGTGTTTCAATACAACTTTATTTATAGATACAGGAATTTGAAATTCATCTAATTTTCATGAGCCAAAACATATTCTTACTTTGATTTTTGGCCAGCCATTAAAAAATGTACCAACCACTCTTAGTTCACAAGTTATATAAAAGCACAGAATGAATTAGATTTGACCTGCAGGCTTAGTTTGAGAACACCTGGATTAGTGTTTTACAAATAGGTGGGAGAAATGTTACATTTATTTAATGATGCATAAAACATTTCCACCACATATTATCTCATTTGATCTTTAGAACAACTCTGTAAAGTAGATATCCTCATCATACCCATTTTAAAGGTGAGAAAACTGAGGCTCAGATACCTGCATAAGCCAGTGGCTCTAAACCCTGGGTGTATATTGGAATTATCTGGGAGGGGCTTTTAAAGAATATAGGCTTTACACCTAGAAATTCTAAACTAATTGGTATAGGACCATGGCTCTCAAATGGGGGAGATTTTGTTCTTCCTCCCCCAGGGACATCTGGCAATGTCTAGAGATATTTTTGGTTGTAACAACGAGAGGGTAGTTATACTGGGATAGAGTGGGTAGAGTCCAGTGAAGCTTCTAAATATCCTACAATGGACAGGACAGCCCTTCACAACAAATAATTACCCAACCCAAAATGTTAATGGTGCCAAGCTGAGAAATCCTAGTCTAGGGCAGGGCTCAGGCATTGGTCATATGAAAAGCTCCCTAAGTGGCTTCCCAGGTGATAGTTTAATATCTATTTCTCTGTAGTATGAGGGCTCAGTGATAACTTGGCTAATTCATGTCAACAGACAATTGTGAATTTTCAAGAAAAGACAATTTTAGCTGCTTACTGCCAACTTTTGTTTTCTTCAGCTGCTAATAAGATTTTAACCAAACAGGATTGAGTTCTTTGTCCTTTGTTGTATTTGGTCCACTCTGTGGAGTAGTGTGAAGAGCACCAAAGTCATAGATGAGCTCTCCTAGGTAACAGGGAGGTTTGTGTGAAAGAAGCAGCCCCTATGTATTTTATTTGAAGAGCTCCTGCTCTGAAACTCTTGGGAATCTGATTGGCTTAGGAAAGACTGGAAGCTTTCCAGAAGGATAGAGCTAATTGTTGCTTTCAAAGGAGATGCACATGTGTGAAGGCCTGAACGGTATGAATCTGGAGAAAGAAAATGTAGAAATTGTAACTTCTTCCAGTTCAGGCTAATGAGAGGTCGTGAGACCCAGGGAGTTAGTGGAGCTTATTAGGGTGTGCAAAAAGCACTCAAGAGATACTGGAGAGATTTATAATGCAAGGATTCAAAACAACATAATGCAAAGGGGGAAAAGAAAAGATTGTATAGGTCAGTGTTTCTCAAGGTATAGTCCTTGGATCGGCTACAACAGAACTACATAGGATACTTGTTAAAAATGCAGATTTTTCAGACTTTGCTGAGACCTTTTGAATCCAGATGAGGTTGAAGCCCCAGAATCTGCATGTTTAACAGGCTCTCCAAATGTTTCTGACTTACACTGCAGTTTGAGAAGCACTTTTGTAGGCAGAACTCTTTAACTGGAGGAAAATCAAGATGACAGTGCAATCTGAAATAAAGGTGTCCCTTGTCTTAGAAAATCATGTTTTCCTGAGGAGTAGTGTGTTAATGGAAGTTTCACAAGTTTACTTTTATTGTAATTGCACTAGTGGGACTCATTATTACTTAAAAGAAGCCAAAGGTTAAGATGTTCACAGAGTGAATGTTCATATTCAATTGATCTTTTAAAATGTTTGGCGGATCTAATCTGTCTTAATATTAGTTAGCTCTCTAACCTACACAAGATGTAGGCATTTGAAAAGATTCACTTTTATACTTATTTCTGTGATTCTTTAGCATTTTTCCTTTTCAAAACAGAAGTGTTTTGTGTGCAATTTTAAGTTTAGAAAATAGAATGAATTAGGTTTCATTAATTTTGACAACCATGATAAATGTGCTTGTTATAATTATATAAATGAAATTTTTGTGGCTTCCATATCTGTCACATATCATGTTCAAACAAAGATCTCACATTGGAGCAGAAATACGCTGATTAGGTGAATGACATTAAATACAAAATTGTATTGTGCTGGGTGCATTTGAATTTTACACAAAGAACTGACTTGGAGTCTGATTATCCCAGTCTCTGATTGCTTTGTCATTCACAGTTTTGATAAATGGTTTAATCATTTAATGAATTGATAATTTGCTATTGAGTCAACAAAACATCAAATCACAAACGTTACTTCTAAAAATCTGAGACTAGTTGGATCCTCATCCTTTGCATTATTTAATAGTGTATAGATAATTGTTCTATTTTTTTCTACTGTCCTTAATCACTTCCACTTGATTTGATAAGACCTTCACAGGCTCTCTACTAGATTTTAATTTTGACAGGATGATGATAATACATGGCATATTGAGAATTACAGCAATTCTAGTAGAGGAGAATAATGGCTTTATAGTATCGAAACGTAGAGTCCTATTTAGAAAATCAAATTGGTGGATACATAAAATGCATTTCTGGCTCATTTCCAAATTATCTGTTCAATGAGGCCCATGTCAATCTGCAATGTTTTCAGTGTAAAGGAATCCAGAAGAATCCAGAATCTTGAAGAATATTAAAGCTGGAAGGAACTTCGGAGTGCTCAAACTCAAATCTCTAAAAAAGCCAGATAATTAACATAAATAAGTGATAAGCTTCAAATTACAATATTAAGGGGCTCCTTCCCCCTGTTATCTATGGAAATATAGGCTCATTGTTTCCAAATAGTCTGATTTTTCAAGAGATGCCAAAGTCTAGATTTTCCCCTATCCATCCTCCTGCTGAGTAGCCATCAGGATCTGGAACTTCTCCTCTCAGTCACAGCTAATTGCACCAGGGATAGGTGCCTGTCTTTGAGGATGTTGCCCATTCAAATGCTGGCAGCTGACTCTTGTGACCCAGCCTCGAAGATGAACAAATACAGTTTATTTCTCCAGGACATTTGACTCATGACACAAAGGAAATTTATAAGTTGGTAGCAAGGCAGAAAGAAGTAGACACAAAGACTTGAAACCAAGTTATGTTACTTGCAGAGCATTTGATAGAAAGTCACATACTTCTATGCCTGAGGTCCTCACAGAGTGGCTTAGAATCTAGACCCACCTGCCATCTGAATCCCCATGCTAGGTAAGGTGTTTTTTTAAAATTATTTTTTAATTTTATTTCATTTATTTATGTATTTGTTCTTGAGAAGGAGTCTTGCTCTGTCGCCCAGACTGGAGTGCAGCAGCACGATCTTGAGTTATTGCAAACTCTGCCCTCCTGGGTTCAAGTGATTCTCCTGTATCCGCCTTCCAAGTAGCTGGAACTACAGGTGGGTACCAGCACGGCTGGCTAATTTTTGTATTTTTAGTAGAGACGGGGTTTCACTATGTTGGCCAGGCTAACCTCAAACTCCTGACCTCAGGTGATCCACCCGCCTCAGCCTCCCAAAGTGCTGGGATTACAGGCATGAGCCACCATGCCCAGTCCTAGGTTAAATTTATTTTGATTATTATTATTTTTGAGATGGAATCTCGCTTTGTCACCAGGCTGGAGTGCAGTGGCATGATCTCGGCTCATTGCAACCTCCACCTCCTGGGTTCAAGTGATTCTCCTGCCTCAGCCTCCTGAGTAGCTGAAATTACAGGTGCACACCACCACACCCGGCTAATTTTGTGTTTTTAGTTGAGATGGGGTTTCACCATTTTGGTCAGGCTGGTCTCGAACTCCTGACCTCATGATCTGCCCGCCTTGGCCTCCCAAAGTGCTCGGATTACAGGTGTGAGCCACCGCACCCGGCCTTACCCTTGTGCTTTTTGAGATAGTAGGGATTGACTAAGAAACATTGCTTTTTGTTAACTCTGCAATACTGTAACTCTGCATTTTATCTGATTTAAATTTTTGGACCCTGCCTAAAACTTTTTGAAAACTCTTTCATACTCTGCTTCTTGATTTTGTTTTTATTTTTAGGTTTTTTTTTAGAAGACTTTTGTATATTTTGGGGTTTGAGAAAACACTGTTAGTGCAATTAAGGAAGAGAGGGGAAGACATTGTTGTACCTGGGTTTAGAATCATTATCTCTACCAGGGCCACAGCGCAAGCCCACGTCTTTAAAGACATAATGCCCGTCTCAATGTGTATGTATTAGTAAAGATTCCAGCCAGAATTAGTTGGCACAATCTGAGTAGGTTGAGAAGACTTTAATATAAAGGTATGGGAATGTTTAGAGAAATCAGCAAAGGATAGTACAAGGACTTTAGGATTAGCAGCAGTGGAGGAGTTATTGCATCTTATATCCAAATGGGCAAGTAGAGGAAGCTACTTTTGTCATTAAAAGCCATTACTTATAATGACAAAAACCGCAACTGCTTTTGCACCAACCTAATGTGAGTACTTACCAGAATATGAGGAACATAGCTCTCTGGAAAATGACTCATCTATCTATCTTATCTATCGATATACATAGATAGATATATGCGTTTATTAACTCACATGATTACAAGATCCCACAACAGGGCATCTTCAGGCTGAGAAGCAAGGAGAGCCAGACTGAGTTCCAAAACTGAAGAACTTGGAGTCTGATGTTCAAGGGCAAGAAGCATCCAGCACGGGAGAAAGATGTAGGCTGGGAGTCTAGGCCAGTCTCTCTTTTCGCATTTTTCCGCCTGCTTATATTCTACCTGCACTGGCAGCTGATTAGATGGTACCCACCCAGATTAAGGGTGAGTTTGCTTTTCCCAGCCCACTGACTCAAATATTAATCTTCTTTGGCAACACTGTCACAGACACACCCAGGATCAACACTTTGTATCCTTCAATCCAATCAGGTTGACACTCAGTATTAACCACCCCTTGCCAACTTGAACCCATACACATCTCCTGAGATCATACCGAATTTGCAAATAAAAGACAATAATAAGGCCATAATTATGCCTAACATAATACAACTATCTTTCGTTCAAAGTGGAAACAAACCAATCCCCAACCCAAATGCTATTACATAAAGTTAACGATACTTAAATGCTGATGTGAAGTCGATAAATCTTATGTAACTTTGAATAGTATGGCCATTTTCATGATATTGATTCTTCTTAACCATGAGCACGGGAACATTTTTCCATTTGTTTGTGTCCTCTCTTATTTCCTTGAGCAGTGGTTTGTAGTTCTTGAAGAGGTCCTTCAC
>JAZHEH010001506.1:0-16844 GCA_036589455.1 Ateles fusciceps
GACATCCTACTCGTTGAGGTTGGTCTAAGCTAGAGCAAATGAATTCAAAAGCTAGCAGAAGACAAGAAATAATTAAGATCAGGGGCAGAAATGAAGGAGACAGAGACATGAAAATCCCTTCAAAAAATAAATCCCAAAGTAAAAAACAAAAAAGAAAAAAAAAATAAATCCAGGGAGCTGTTTTTTTGAAAAGATTAACAAAATAGGTGGACTGCTAGCCAGACTAATAAAGAAGAAAGAGAGAAAAATCAAATAGACACAATAAAAAATGATAAAAGGGATATTACCACTGATCCCACAGAAATACAAACTACCATCAGAGAAATACTATAAACACCTCTACACAAATAAAATAGAAAATCTAGAAGAAATGGATAAATTCCTGGACATATACACCCTCTCAAGACTAAACCAGGAAAAGTTGAATCCCTGAATAGACCAATAACAAGTTCTGAAATTGAGGCAGTAATTAAGAGCCCACCAACCAAAAAAAGCCCAGAAACAGATGGATTCACAGCCAAATTCTACCAGAGGCGGTACAAGAAGGAGCTGGTACCATTCCTTCTGAAACTATTTTAAACAATAGAAAAAGAGGGACTCCTTCCTAACTCATTTTATGAGGCCAGCATCATCCTGATACCAAACCCTGGCAGAAACACAACAGAAAAAGAAAATTCAGACCAATATCCCTGATGAACATCGATGTGAAAATCCTCAATAAAATACTGGCAAACTGAATCCAGCAACACATCAAAAAGTTTATCCACCACGATCAAGTCAGCTTCATTCCTTGGCTGCAAGGCTGGTTCAACATACGCAAATCAATAAATGTAAACCATCACATAAACAGAACCAATGACAAACACCATGATTATCTCAATAGATGCAGAAAAGGCCTTTGATAAAATTCAATACCCTTCACGCTAAAAACTCTCAACAAACTAGGTATTGATGGAGCGTATTCTCAAAATAATAAGAGTTATTTATGACAAAACCACAACCAATATCATACTGAGTGAGCAAGAGCTGGAAGCATTCCTTCTGAAACCCTGCACAAGACAAGGATGCCCTTTTTCACCACTCCTATTCATCACAGTATTGGAAGTTCTGGTCAGGGCAATCAGGCGAGAGAAAGAAATAAAGGATATTCAAATAGGAAGAGAGGAAGTCAAATTGTCTCTCTTTGTAGATGACATGATTGTATATTTAGAAAACCCCATCGTCTCAGCCCAAAATCTTCATAAGCTGATAAGCAATTTCAGCAGTCTCAGGATACGAAATCAATGTGCAAAAATCACAAGCATTCCTATACACCAATAACAGACAAACAGAGCCAAATCATGAGTGAACTCCCATTCACAATTGCTACAAAGAGAATAAAATATCTAGGAATACAACTTACAAGGGATGTGAAGGACCTCTTCAAGGAGAACTACAAACTAGTGCTCAAGGACATAAGGAAGGACACAAACAAATGGAAAAATATTCCATGCTCATGGATAGGAAGAATCAATATCGTGAAAATGGCCATATTCCCAAAGTAATTTATAGATTCAGTGCTATTATCATCAAGCTGTCATTGATTTTCTTCACGGAACTGGAAAAAACCACTTTAAACTTCATATGGAACCAAAAGGGAGTCCTCAGAGCCAAGACAATCCTAAGCAAAAAGAACAAAGCTGGAGGCATCACTCTACCTGAATTCAAACTATACAAGGCTACAAGGATATATAGAATTCGAACTATATGTAACTACAAGGCTACAGTAACCAAAACAGCATAGTACTGGTACCAAAAGAGATGTATAGACCAATGGAACAGAACAGAGGCCTCAGAAATAATGCCACACACCTACAATAATCTGATCTTTGACAAACCTGACAAAAAAAGCAATGGGGAAAGGATTCCCTATTTAATAAATGGTGTTGAAAAAACTGGGCTAGCCGTATGCAAAAAACTGAAACTGAACCTCTTCCTTGCACCTTATACAAAAATTAACTCAAGATGAAATAAAGACTTAAATGTCAGACCTAAAACCATAAAAACTCTAGAAGAAAACCTAGGCAATGCCATCCAGGACATAGGCATGGGCGAAGATTTCATGACTAAAACACCAAAAGCAATGGCAACAATAGCCAAAATTGACAAATGGGATCTAACTGAACTGAAGAAGCATCTGCACAGCAAAAGAAATTATCATCAGAGTGAACAGGCAACCTATAAAATGGGAGAACCTTTTTGTAATCTACCCATCTGAGAAAGGGCTAATATCCAGAATCCACAAGGAGCTTAAATAAATTTACAATGAAAAAACAAACCCATCAAAAAGTGGGCAAAGGATATGAACAGACACTTCTCAGAATAATACATTGTCTGGGTGCAGTGGCTCACGCTTGTAATCCTAGCACTTTGGGAGGCTGAGGAGGGCAGATCACTGAGGTTAGAAGTTCGAGACCAGCCTGGTCAACATAGTGAAACCCCCCTCTACTAAAAAAACAAAAATTAGGTGGGCATGGTAGCATGTGCCTGTAGCCCCAGCTACCCGGGAGGCTGAGACAGGAGAATCACTTGAACCCAGGAGCAGAGGTTGTGGTGAGCCGAGATTGCACCACCACACTTCAGCCTGAACAGCAGAGTGAGACTCAGTCTCAAAAATGAAAAAAAAAAAAAAAAAAAAAAAGAAGAAGAAGAGCATTTATTCGGCCAACAAACACATGAAAAAAAGCTAATTATCACTGGTCATTAGAGAAATGCAAATCAAAACCACAATGAGATACCATCTCACACCAATTAGAATGGTGATCATTAAAAAGACGGGAAATAACAGATATTTGAGAGGATGTGGAGAAATGGGAATGCTTTTACACTGTTGGTGGGACTGTAAATCAGTTCAACTATTGTGGAAGACAGTGTGACCGTTCCTTAAGAACCTAGAACCAGAAATAGCATTTGACCCAGCAATCACATTATTGGGTATATACCCAAAGGATTATAAATCATTCTACTATAAAGACACATACACATGTATGTTTATTGCAGCACTATTCACAATAGCAAAGACTTGGAACCAACCCAAATGCCCATCAATGATAGACTGGATAAAGAAAATGTGGCACATATACACCATGGAATACTATGCAGTCATAAAAAGGATGAGTTTATGTCCTTTGCAGGGACATGGATGAAGCTGGAAACCATCATTCTCAGCAAACTAACACAGGAACAAGAAAACCAGACACCCACATATTCTCACTCATAAGTGGGTGTTGAACAATGAGAACACATGGGCACAGGGAGGGAAACATCACACACACTGTGGTCTGTTCAGGGGGTGGGAGACTAGGGGAGGGGATAGTATTAGGAGAAATACCTGATGTAGGTTACAGGCTGATGGGTGCAGCATACCACCATGGCATGTGTATACCTATGTAACAAACCTGCACATTTTGCACATGTATCCCAGAACTTTAAGTATTAAAAAAAAAGGGTACATAACAAGAAAAATAGCCAGGTGCAGTGGCTCACGCCTGTAATCCCAGGACTTCAGCAGGCTGAGGCAGGTGGATTATTTGAGCCCGGGAGTTTGAGAACAGCCTGGGCAGCATGGCGAAACCTCATCTCTACTAAAATACACAAATTAGCCAGGCATGGTGGCACATGCCTGTATTCCCAGCTACTAGGGAGGCTAAGGTGGAAGGAATGCTTGAGTTTGGGAGCTTGAGGCTGCAATGAGTCGAGGTCACACCATTGCACTCCAGCCTGGGCAAAGAGTAAGACTTTATCTCAAAAAAAAAAAAAGAAAAAGAAAAAGAAAAAAAGAAGCAAACAAACTCATGGTGCAAAATATGAGTATTCTTAAAGAAATATGTGCACATGACTGTAAATACATACATGCCTGTAAATACATACACACACTTACATACACTGGTTGTCAAAAATATATCAAGGTAATTTCTAAGCAGTCTCCTACAAACAACAGTAATATATCTGATACTTAAAACAGCAAAGTCCTTGAAAAATTCTTGGTCTTGCAAAGCCCTGTATCTTTTATGAGCCAATAAAATGTAATCCCAGATCCATACATTTACAGATCACTGAAATTGGTCCCATCTTCTTCAAAAAGACAGGAGACAGGACGAACCCTGCTAATAGAATTATATCTGAATATGTGTGGGAGGCCCAGGGTCACAATCAAACCATTCAGTTTTATTCAGGGGCGGATAACCATCGTGTGTGTGTGTTGGGAGAAATAATTTAGATTGAATTGTGGGGGCTTGAGGGTCTTAAAATCCTTTCAGCTCCCATCCACTGTCCATACCAGATACTTCTCTTCCTCCCAACACTGACTCCAATACCTTCCCTGGGCCAGGTCAAAAATCCCTTGTGGGGACTGGTCATTTCTGGGAGGTGGGAGATAGTGACTGTGGAGCTTAGAGTCTGATGGAAAGTTGGACCATCTGGGATACCCAGCAGGACCTCCTGGCTGAATGCCCCAAATACGTGACCAGCAACAAGGTCATAAGCATCAAAGAACTCAGAGAAGAGAATAATGGTGGAGTCAAATCTGTCAGCTTAAAAAAACCAAACTATTGATTTAAAAGAACATCCTATTGTTCAGGCCTCAGCTTATTTGATCCTTATGGAGAAGGGAGTCTAGTTGTAACTCAGTGTTTCTCAACATTTAATGTGCTTGTTAAAAAAGTTTCCCAGACCTCATTCCCATAGATGCTTAGTCAGTTAAGTTGAGATAAGGTTCATGAATCCGCATTTATAACAAGCCTATCGTCACCTATACTGATACTACTGATTCTTCAAGAACTACACTTTGGAAATCACAGCTTTTGTTTTAGCTCAAAACTTCTCAAGCTTCAATGTGCATATGAATCATCTGGAAATCTTGTTAAAATTTAGATTCTGATTCAAAAGGTCTGAGGTGGGGCCTGAGAGTCCACATTTCTAACTAGCTCCCAGGGAGATGATGGTGCTGCTTGCTGGTTTACAGACCACAATTTGACTAGCAAGGGTTTAGCATATGTTCCCTGTGATGGTTAATTTTATTATATATGTTACCCTGACTGGGCCCCAGGATATGGAGACATTTGGTCAAATCCTATTCTCGGTGTGTTTGTGAGGGTGTGTCTGGATGAGATTAACATTTGAACACTGACTCTTCTTGAGTCTCAAGCTGGCCATCTTTCAGACTGGAACGACACTGTCAGCTCTCCTGGGTCTTCAGCTTGCCAACTGCAGAGCTTGTGACTTCTCAGCTTCCATAATTATGGAAGCCAATCCCTTAAGATAAATTTCTTTCTATATTTCTTATCTCTATCACTATCCATATCTATGTCTGTTTATTGTCTATGATCCATATCTCTATCCTATTTGTTCTGTTTCTCTGGAGAACCCTGATTAATACATCCCCAGATCTAATTTGAAATTCTGATCCCCCTACGATTAGGTACTGTGTTTCAATGTTGGGGCATATTAGTCTAAACTGGAATTCTGGAGGCCTAAAAAGTCATACTCTTTGGCATTAGAAGCAGTGACCAAAATCTGCTATGGGTTCATGGGTTTCCTGAACCTTATAAATGGTAACAATTTGTGTTTTTGTGAATCTTACATTGTGCCAAGAGTTATGCTAAATATTTATCTGAATTATCTTATCTGAAACTCCCAACAGGTAGTACTATTACTATCCCCATTTTATAAATGGGAAAATGAAGACTCAGAGAGTTTAAGTAAGTTAAGTGAGGCACAACCTTACTCTCTTCTTTGACTTTCAAAAAGAAATCTTGGTCAAGTGCTTCAAGAGAATTTTGAATCTCATCTGTCTCACAGCAAGCCCAAACTTCTAACCATTATATTACCCTGTCCTTCCTGCTGACCAAGTTATGGTATTGCCTAATTCACATGAGGGGTTCAAGGTAGATTTTGGAGACATTTCTCTCTGCTAGTTTCCCAGAAGATACACTAAAAATACTTTTCCTCTTTGTGAGTGATTATAGGATGTTTACATTCTACAATTTGGTGACAGGTCTCAGTTCTGCATGGCTCATTTTTGAGTCATGACTATAGGTTGGGTTTCCTGTTATAGGCAGATTACAGTTAGCGTATTCAGGCTCCCATCAGTCCAGAGCTCCAGGCTATTTTTCACAGGTTAACAGCATTTATTCATCGTCTGTGCATGTCTCAATATTGCAATCATCAGTAGACATCAGTTTCCAGAAGATAGGCTCTAACACTTTGGACGATAGGCAAGGGGCCTGCAGATTTCAGTACCAGGCAATGTTTCCTATCTGTAGGTGGCAGCAAACAAAGTGATGGGCCAGATGAAACAAATGGTTGCAGGAGTGGCCCAAGTCCAGATCCAATAAGAGCTTTCTTTGAAGCTCTCATTTCTGAAACAACCCATCACTCCCAGAGGAGAGGAGTATGGCTGTTTCAAAAGCCAAAAACAAACTCTCTCTGAACAGATTAATCCTTCTGCCACAGGGGTAAAGCTCAAAACAAAAAACTGGCCAAGGAGCTCTAATGATGTCTATCCATCAGTCAATCCAAGGGCAAATCAGGCTGCACACAGGATGGGGAGACAGAGCCAAACCAGTTGAGTCAGCTTGGCCCTTAACTGTAAGAATGAAAAATATTTCTCACTTCAACTGGTGGCATTAATATCACAAGGTACTAGGGCTCATTTACAGTGGTAGTGGATACATTCAATTAAGGATCATATATATATAAATGCCCTTACCTCTTTTCTCTGCAGGCATCGCCTCTTCCTCATTCAATCACTGTTGCACAAACTGAAAAGACTTTTGGGCTGGGAAGTCTGAGTGGCTTGACCAAACATTTACCCTTTGTGCAAAGTAAGGTTTTGGTGAGGAAAAGGAACTGGGACTGGGTGGCCTATAAGCTCTGAACAAATTTTTGTGGATTCACTTGAAGATGCCTGTGCTGTCAGCTCCTCCATTTCTATGCATTTGCATTTGACTTCTAATGCCAATCTTATCTCTGAGGAACTGAGGGATTTGTCCACAACTGGCCAGCTTAGATAGGGAAATAGTGGCTTCTCAGAGGCCAGGTGTCAGGGTGGCAGCATTCATTTCAGTTCAGGATTCTGGGGAAAGCCTGTGGAGGTGGAGAGGCAGATGGAGAGTAGAAGACAGGAGCGGGGGAGGGCAGGCAGCTGAAGCTGTTGCTGAGTCCTTCCTGTTTGAGACTGCCCTTCCCTTTTGATTTCTGCAGTAGGCATGGTTGCACTACTTAATTTTAATGTCTCAGCCCTGGCATGAAGAAATGCTGCTGGTGCACCTGATACACAGTACCCAGGAAAGGAGAGGCCAGCACGATCACTAGGCCCAGGTCTTAAGCTCAGCGCAGCAGCAGATTTTGGCTGCTGCTCAGTGACCTGTTTGCTCCAAGGAGCAAGATAGGAGATTTCCTCATAAATATTGATCCATCTACCCCGCACCCATGACCCCAGCACTAGCCAAATCTGTAGGTGAAAAAATGAATCCAAGGGAGAGGTGTCTCAAAATCTGAAAACCACATGACCTTCATTGAGAAGTTCTGGGGACTTGTGAGGTGGCATTTAAAAAAATTATAGCTTAATCTGCATGTCACCTCAGCTTGCAGATTCTTATTTGTTTTCATTTATTTTATTTTAATTTCATTTCATTTTATTATAACACAAAATCTCTGGAGTGGCTTCCCTTAGTTAAGTAAATTAAGGCCAGTGTGCACATTTGTGCAAGAGAAAGTGTGTTACAGAGTCTTTTGCCCTATGTTTCCCTAATTCTTTCTTTAAACAGAGCTCCAAGTATATGTGTGGAGTGGGGGAGGGAAGGGTGGTGGCTTCTGGAAGGAAAGGGAGTGGTACTCCAGGCTCTTTTCCTGGAGATTTCAGGTTAGCGAAATCTGACCAAGTGGGTAGGCCTGACCATAGTTTCTTGGCAGGAAAGAACACTGAAGGCCAAAAAGAGCAGCTCAGTGTGATGGAAGGGAAGTGTGTCATCTTAAAAGCTTCTTTCCCTCTGCTTCCTACTCTGCTTCTGGCTTCTGCGTCTGCATGTGTTTTTGTTTCCCTTGGGTCACCAGACACAACCTTAGTTCCTCTTTGATTTCCAAGATAAATCTGCTCATACTGAGTATTCAGCAAGTCTGGATAACCTTCACTGATGTTTTGGGAGGATGCCAGAGAGGGGTCACAGCAGGGAGCACTTCGGTGTCTGCCAGCCCTCTTATATTCTTCTTCCCATCCTTCCTTTTATGCTTATTTTTCCTTCCTCCACCCTAGATTGTGTTCCTACCTCTCCTGCAATTTCTTCTCCCTCTATTAGATAGAGCATCTAGCAGGTCAATCCATCAAGGCCTCAACAGGATTAAGAATCTTCTTCCATGTTCCAGTAGCCATCCTCTTTTAAAATGAGGTAGGAATTATGAATAGCTATTTATTTTTGCCGTATCATTTGTTCTTATACTTTCCCATAAAAAGGTGGAAAGGCAGACGTAATGGAGAGGCGTGTAACAATCCAACAGTATTGCGCAGCACCAGGCACAAATCCTTTGTATACCAGCCTGGTTCTCTTTTCTGCAGAGCACTCTTTGTTCTTTGTACTAGGTTTGCCAACTGCACGTGTTCTTTTATTTATTTATTTGTTTGTTTGTTTGTTTGTTTGTTTGAGATGGAATCTTGCTCTGTTGCCCAGGCTGGAATGCAGTGGCATGATCTCGGCTCACTACAAACTCCACCTCCTGGGTTCAAGCAAGTCTCCTGCCTCAACCTCCCAAATAGCTGGGATTACAGGAGTGTGTCACCACTCCTGGCTAAGTTTTGTATTTTCAGTAGAGACAGGGTTTCCCTATATTGGCCAGACTGGTCTTGAACTCCTGACCTCAAGTGATCTGCTTGCCTTGGTCTCCCAAAGTGCTGGGATTACAGGTGTGAGCCACTGTGCCTGGCCTCCAGCTGCACATGTTCTAATGGGGAATCTTTTCTGGATGGTGGATAATATGGTTTGGTAGTTTTGTTCCCTCCAAATCCCATGTTGAAATGTGACTTTCAATGTTGGAGGTTGGAGGGGGAGCCTAGTGGGAGGTGTTAGTGTCATGGGGGCGAATCCCTCATGAATGGCTTGGTGCTGTCCTAGCAGTAGTGAGTGAATACTCACTCTATCAATCAGCTCACACCAGATCTGGTTGTTTAAAATAGCCTGGCACCTCCTGGCTTTTCTCTCTCTTGCTCCCCTTCTCACTAGGTGACGTTCTGGCTTCCCTTTACCTTCTGCCATGAGTAAAAGCTTCCTGAGGCCTACCAGAAGTTGAGCAGATGCTGGCACCATGCTTGAACAGCCTGAAGAAATGTGAGCCAAAACAACCTCTTTTCTTTACAAATTACCCAGTTTCAGATATTCCTTTATAGTAATGCAAAATGGACTAACACAGTGGATGATCTTTTCTAGGCTTCATGCTTCTCTAGGTTCTCAGGGGAAAATACCACCTCCCTAAGAGTTAAGCGCTTTTGGAATGCAGCCAAAGAAACTTTCACGATCTAGTAAGAAATATAGATCTTGGAAGGAGGAAATACAGATCTTGAAAAGATCTCCAAGATTCAGGAGAGTTGCTTAAATTGTTTAGGGTATATTTCCTCCTTTTCAAAATTCACTTCAACACTAGCTAAGAGGGAAGAAATTGGGGGAGGGGGATGACTGTAAAATGTTGAAATGAGCACTCTTCCATAGAGAATTTTTTTTCGAGGATTTTAAAAAAAGTCAGTTAAGCCACCTGCCACTGTGGTCAAGGCAGTCAACCAAATATTGAATTTTTTCAGGAAAATCTATTTCTCCTCTTGCACAAAGAATGTCTGCCCCAGAGTTCTGTATGCAGGGAAAATAGAGCTGGGGAAGGCTTACAGAGATAGTGAATGTAGATGTGGTCACTAAATCTAGGAGACTTTATCAGAGCCCACTTGAGGTTTTGAAAGAGGTGTGTTTAGAGAAACACAAATCAATGTGATTTTATGCAGCAGGAAACAAATGTATGGAATTCATTATCCTTAAGAGTTAGTGTAAGCTGAAGGTATGTATGTATAAATACCCTTTATAAAGGGTTAAATACTTACATTCTTGCGTAGCTGGTTACTAAGGGCAACGAGGATGTTTTCATGGGAAGTAGAAACAAAAGAGATACTGGATATCAGCTAATCTCTTCCCCTCTACTCCTCCACCTTTGTAATGAGGGGGTATCAAATACAGGATCTCTTAGAGCCAAAGAGAAGACTAGATGGAAAATGGGTGATTTCTAGAGGTCTCTCAGGTAACCCCCCACCCCCAACCTTTTTTCTTCAAAGTTAAATTTTAAGAGAGAAAAAGAGGGACCAAACAGGCTTAAAAGCCTCTAACTGGCTAAAGAAGCCACATTGACTCCATGTGCGGGGGACTTGGTAGATGGGCAGTGGGGCTAATATGCAGACAGGTAGTAATAGGAGCCTGGCTGGGTGTGGTTGCTCAGGCCTATAATCCCAGTACTTTGGGAGGCCAAGGTGGATGGATCACGTGAGGCCAAGAGTTTGAGATCAGCCTGGGCAACATGGCGAAACCCAGTCTCTACTGAAAATAAAAAATCACCAGTCAGGTGTGGTGGTGCACACTTATAATCTCAGCTACTGAGGAGGCTGAGGCATGAGAATCACTTGAGCCTGGGGAGGGAGAGGTTGCAGTGAGCTGAGATCGTGCCACTGCTTTCCAGCTTGGGCAACAGAGTGAGACTCTTTCAAAAATAAAAATAAAAAATAGCCTATTCTATATCCCCTAGTGGAGGCTTTCTTGGAAGAAATCAGTCTAATAAGGGAAATAAATAAGTGAGAATATTAAGTGTTTATGTACAGCACAATGGATATACAATGAGGGTGTAGAAGGGATGAGCACTGTGTACCAAGAAGGTGGAGAGCTGGGCCAACTGGCCTCTAGATGTGTGAGGGAGTCTGAGGGGAAGGGCAGCATTTGGCTTAGACACATCAAAAGGGGAATAGTTAACTCTGCCATCATCTAGTTGGGGCTATGGAGGCAGTTTAAACCTCATGTTCCTTCAGAGACAATGTAAATGGTGCCCCTGTAGTTGTGCATCTCAGCAGCACTCCCTCAAAAATCAGCTACTCCATTTCCAGATGAGGAAGTGGAGGCCTGGAGATGTGAATGAGAGGACTACTTGGGTTGCACAGCTATTTTACGTCAGAGTGGGTCTCTACTTCCTCTCTACCACATTATCTTGCCATGGAGGTTGAGGCTATTAATGGCAGCTCGGTCCTCTTATGACACACACCTAGAGACCCCTTCAGCAGGGGAAACAGCTGACCAACACACATTAGAATTACACTCATTTCCTCAGCTGGATGTCATGCACTGACCAATCTGTTTGACCTTATATGGTAGTCCTGACCATAACAGAAAAGAGTCCTGGGTTAAAGAAACTGTGAAGCTAATCCAGGAAGCACTGTTATGTTCTGATGTTTCTATCAGAATGATTTAGGACTACGCCAACCTGAAGCTGTCTGTGGGCCTATGAACTGGAAATGAAACCCCTGTGCCAGAGCTGTCACTCTGTCAGGTAGAAAGAGGAGGCTGACTGCTTTTGGCTACCTAGGCTCTACCAGAATTGAGGGGTGACTGGAATTGGAAAGTTGAAAGTTTCTGCTAGGAGAAAGGCAGCTGAGTGAGCTGTTTATTCAACAGGCACTAAAAATGAAGTTTGGCATCTTGTTTGAGAACTTGCAGCAGTGTGAAGAAAGCTGATTCATTTATTCAAATAAAACCCAATTGTGGTACTGTTTAACAGTGAGATAATAACATCTTATGCTTATAAACTTGTCTTATAGCCCGAGGGAGTCCACACCACTTTACAGAATTCAAAATCTGAGAGAAACTAGGACTATGTTTTCTACCACTGAAATGCCCTCCACTGGGGTCTGGATGGCAAGGGTGGGGAGGGATCGGCCCTGGCAGTGGCTTTACAACAAATTCTCCCCAGTGCAGTCTCACCAAGCAAGTCCCAGAATTGGACCTTCTACTGACATATAAGGGGAAGGGCCTCTGCAGGATAAGGGACACTGACCAGTTAGGAGGTGCACCAAGATTTTGCTTGGAGAGGGAAAAAACTCAGTCTGAATTGAGTCAACGAAGTTGGCTCTTTCCTGCCTGTGGCAGCTTTATAATGTCTATATAGATAGGGTTTGGGTTGTGGGGGAATCCTGTGGTTGAAGGGGGAGGAGGTAGGGATTTTGTTTTGAGGCTGTGCTGGCAAAACAAGCAAAGGTTTTTATTCAGCATAATGTTTTCTAAAGTTGCTTTTGTTTATGCTTAACATTAAAACTTCACTTGTGCATGTTAGAGTGAGGAGGAAAAAGCCAATGGAAATAATGAGGGACTAAGGACACTTCCCCTAGCTAACCTCTGCCATTGCCTCAGCCTACAACTGTGACTCTGGCTGAAAATAATGCCAACTATCTGAGGGTTATGAGACTAGAACTAGGTCTCATTCTCTCCTATCTGGCCTACACAGCTTATCTCCCTCCTAAGCCATCTTGCAGAGATATGCCAATTAAGCACAACAGAAACTTGAATTGGAACTTGTCCATGTTCTTCTTTCTATTGTTCCTCAATTTCCTGTGTCTCAGAAAATGAGATTGAACACACAGCCTGGAGGAAATTTCCCCACTGGCCCCAGCAGTCACTAGTGCTTAGAATTCTTCCACAAGTCTGATTTCTTCCTAACACATGACTCCAAGAATCCCTAGGTAATTATAAATAGCTCTGATGGGGTGAACACATAGTATCAGTCACTAAAACTGCAGTGTGAATGTGCTGTCCATCTCTTTTCAAATGCAATAAGAAGGGTTTATGAATCCAGAGACATACAATTATGCCACACTTTAATGGAATGTATCTACTCCACCAAAGTTAGCTGTAAAATGACTTCTAGCTCTTCATTAATTGTTCTCCTTCCCCTCCCTCCCTCCCTCCCTCTCCTCCTCCTTTCTTCTTTCCTTCCTTCCTCTTCTTCTTCTCTCTCTCCTTCCCTCTCTCTCTCTCTCCTTCCTCTCTTCTTCCCTCTTTCCTTCTCTACCTCTGTCCCTCCAGTCCTCTAGTCCTTCCTCTCTCCCTCTCCTTCATTCCTTCCCTGTTTTTGTAGATGTTCTGTAGTAAGTTGAGGAATTTCTCCTCTATTCCTAGTTTGTTGGGAGTCTTTATCATGAATGGTCATTGAATTTTGTTGTCAAATGTTTTTTCTGCATTTATTAATATGATCATATATTTTTCTTCTTTTGCTTGTTGATGCGAAGGATTACACGGATTGATTTTTTAATGTTAAACCAGCCTTGTATACCAGGAATAAATCCCACTCATTCATAGTGTATTGTTTGTATACATTGTTGGATTCAATATGCTAATATTTTATTGAGAATTTTTGCATCTATGTCCATGAGAAATGTTGGTCTGTTGTTTTCCCTTTCTTGTAATGTCTCTGTCTGGATTTAATATTAGGGTAATGCTGGCCTCATAGAATGACTTAGGAAGATTTTTTTCTGCTTCTATTTTCCAGAATAGATTGTTGAGAATTGGTATCATTTCACCATAAAGTGTTTGCTAGAATTTGCCAGTGAACCCATCTGGTCCTAGTGCTTTTAGTTTTGGAAGGTTATTAATTATTGATTCTTTTTCTTTAATAGATATAGACCTATTCAGATTACCTATTTTTCCCTGTGTAAGGAAAAATGTAGTTGTGTCTTTCAAGAAATTGGTCCATTTCACTTAAGTTAACAAATTTGTGGGGCATAGAGCTGTTGAGAATATTCCTTTATTTTCTTTGTTGTGTCTATAGGATCCCTTCTACATTTTTACCCATTCACTCGCTCAAGAAATATATATTCAGTACTGACTATTAAAAACATCGTTCAACACATGTTTAATAAATGCCTATTATGTGCTAAGTACTGTGCTAGGGCTGGGGATAGCATGACATTGATGTCTGGAACTTACTTTCTTGTAAAGAAGATCAAAATTGAATAAATAATAGACATATCAAGCAATTGTAATGGTGACTAGTGCCAAAGAAGGAATTAAACAAGATCGGAGAGAACTTCTTTAGCAAGTGTGGGGCAGGGAAAAGCCTTTCTAAAGGAGGTGACATTTTAGCTGAGAACTAAAAACTGAGAAAGATCCAGCCTTGAGAAAAGCCTAGGAAAGGGTATTCCAGGCAGAGGAAACCACACGTGCAAAGAAAGACATTCCAGAAAAGGAAGAGATCAGCATGTTAGGAGGGAATGAAATAAATTCAATGTATCTGGAGTATAGAAATCAAGGTAGACAGGAAAGATCTAAGAGGTAGGCAGAGGCCAGATCCTATAGAACCTTATAAGCCATGGTAAGGAATTTGAATTTTATTCTAAGTGGAATGAAGAGCTTTGAAGGGTTTTAAGCAGGAGAGTGACATGGATCTAATTTACATTTTTAAAAGATCACTCTGTGATCTTTCCTCACTGCTGTGGGGAAAATAGAATCGAAAGGAGCAAGAGTGATGTCACGGAAATAAGTTAGGAGCTATTGCAGTAGTCTAAGCAGGAAGAGTTGGGTGCCCTGGATTGGGCAGGACAGTGATAGTCAAGATGGAGGGAGAGAAAAATGAATAAATGGGAATTTTCTTTTTTTTTTTGCCAGGCACTGGACTGGCATTTTACAAACTGCATGAATCGGGCAGTCTCACTGCCTCCATCCAGCCACAGCAGGTTGTCTTTCTCTTACCTTATTTTTTGAGAGTTTCTTCCTCAAGAACCAGGAGCCACAAAGCGCCCCACTGGTTCCACACTTTACTCCAATAATCTCAGAGAGTGATTTTTATAGATCCCCTGGGTCTATCAGTGACGTATGTCTAGGGACCACTTGGTACCATTTCAAACAGGCATTTCTACATCCTGGACACATTCCAAGTAGTGCATACTCTGAGGATCATTGTTCTCATCTCTCCCGGGGTGGGTGACATTTCTAGGAATGATTATTGTTCAAGCAGTACTCAGGCTTCTACTAAATGGTATGACAGAAGGAAGAACTTTGACTATCAGGGTGATTAGACAGTGGAATGGATTAGGGAGGAGGAGGTTATGAAGGCTCCTTCAGGGCCAGACAAGCTGCTGAAATATGAAGACATTATGTATCAACATGAGACAGCATCTTTATATTCTAAGGTGGGTAGAAAAGCAATTCAAGTGATAAGAGGAGTAAGGCGTGAAGGACGCTGTGAATGCTAGGTCATGGGTGGCTGTCAAACAACACATACCAGGAGCTCACAGGCAGGCTGTGCCAGCAGGTGAATAGGGAGCTCAAGAATGAATGACCAGGGAGCTGGTTACAGTGAGTTATGAGAGGGGAAGCCAAGGTCTAAATCCAGGGTGTAAAGCCAAAAACTGGAGGAACACAGACAAAATCTGGAGTCTGAACAGATAGGCAAGAGTGAGGCTGCAGAGGTCCAAACCAGGCAAACGACAGTGTCAGGAGAAATCCATTCTAATAGTGGTGTTGGACTGTGGCTGGGCCTCAAGCCACAAAAGAGGGAAATAGGTGAAGAGAAAATCAGAGTGGGAAAAGTGTCTCCTGAATCAGAACAGCTAGGTGCAGCCGCATCATAGTCGGCCAGCCTGTACCAGTGGAACCTAGAACGGGTACCAATTTGCTTTCTGCCCCTGTTTTCCAGCTTCCCAAGAGAGGCAGAGTCTCATAGCTTTCTGTGACTTCCCCCTCTAGGGGACTGGGCATCACTGGGTAATCTACTGCCCACTCCTTGCATTTCTGTGGCTGGAGGATGTTCTTGTGAGCTGGGAAACAGACTGAAAATAAAGCCGAGTCACAACGTAATCACACAAAGTAATTTCTCTGTTTCTGTCCCTGCCTGTATTGTCCCCTCTTCAAAGACTTCCACCAACCCAAGTATTTCTGTGAGTCTCCCCAGAGGTCTGTCCCAAAGGTTCATTAACAGAATCCTTTCACCTCCCCAGTGGTTTCTAGCATTTCCTCTGTCTCCTCTCTCTAGATCCCTAGGTGATAATCCTCTTCTGATGCCCGTAACAAAGCCATCCATGCAATGAGGTGGCTGCTGCTGTTGTCTGCTGTCACAATCTGCCTCACATCCAACTGAAAGTACTAAAGCACATGTTCCTGATGGGGCTTTGTGTACTCAGTGCCCCACAGAGATTTTAGTGAAATAGTCCTCTAAATGGGTACTTATTCTTACAAAGCTCTCTCTACTTAGGACTCAGGTAGGAGATCTTCGGAGGTAGATCAGAAGATAACCAAGATAGTGTCCTCTTGGTAGGTATTACTTTATTTGTTTGTTTTTGGTTTTTCTCCACCGCTTTCTCTCTCCCCTTCAATTGATGATGGACTCTACTCCTGACCGTAAAGGTAAGCATGTGAAGTAGACCTGGACAACACAAGTACCCATTCTCCTAGCAACAGTGATTGAAGCAAATTGTAGGCACATTACCAAGGAAGGTCAGTCTAGAATTGTTCCCTGGTGATAGATGAATGCACTCTGGGAGATAAAATTTTCTTTTTGCTAGAGCTGTGGCTGCTGGTAGCTGTGTTTCTTGAAATATAAGGAGAATCCAAGTCTACATCAAGAGAGAGTGTGACAAATGGGAAAAGAGATTCAGAGGCAAGCAGAGAAGAAATACAGACACAGAGTTCTGACAATGTTGAACTTCCTAGCCTTGGATCCCTTGGCATTCCACTCTCCTTCCTGGCCTTTTGCACCAACATAGTGCCTTTTTTTCATAAGCTGGGTTGTATTCAGTTTCTGTA